>JACSZP010015296.1:9989-25999 GCA_016161895.1 Pinna nobilis | reverse complement strand
GTAGGCTAGCACAATGTGTCTGTTTGGCTAGTTTTTATTTAATGGTAGGCTAGCACAATGTCTGTTTGTCTAGTGTTTGTTTATTGGTAGGTAAGCACAATGTCTGTTTGTCTAGTGTTTATTTAATGGTAGGTTAGCACAATGTCTGTTTGGCTAGTGTTTATTTAATGGTAGGTTAGTACAATGTCTGTTTGGCTAGTGTATATTTACTGGTAGGCTAGCACAATGTGTCTGTTTGGCTAGTTTTTATTTAATGGTAGGTTAGCACAATGTCTGTTTGGCTAGTGTTTAGGCAATAGCCTATAGGTTTGGCAAGGTTAAATGGTAGGTTAGTACAATGTCTGTTTGGCTAGTGTTTATTTACTGGTAGGTAAGCACAATGTCTGTTTTGGCAAGTGCTTATTTAATGGTAGGCTAGCACAATGTCTGTTTGACAAATGTTTACTTACTGGTAGGTTAGCACAATGTCTTTTTGACTAATGTTTATTCCCTGCTATGTTTGAACAAAATGCAGGTTTACTCTTCATGCAATTTTGAGGAATTTCACACAACCTGACACAGTTATCAACCAATAGTTTTGTCTTTTAGGCTGTATTCCATTAATCAATTTGAACTCGTCTGAATCTTGGTTGTTTATTTGTTGTTTGTTTTTTAATTTCCCACTCAAAATCTTTCACTTATATGGAGATGTCACTGTCTGCCAGTGAAGAGTGACAAATTTTTTCTATACACGGCACTTTTGGCTGTAGAGCAGGGAAGGTTCTTTAGTGTCCCAACACCTACTGTGGCATGGAACCTCAGCTTATACTGTCTCATCTGAAAGACAGGGACAGCCAACCATACCGTGGCTTGGGCTCAAGCCCCGGACCCTTTGATTTGAAGTCGAACACGCTAATCACCAGGCCACGTTGGCGCCTGTCTGAATCTACACACGAAGAAATATGCAAACCTCATTAGCATCTGGGTTCAGTTGGTTTGACCGATTCAAACTGCATAATGGAACAAGCCCGTAGTTCAAACAAAAACAGAGAAGAGTTAATCCAAGGAAGATAATGCACAAAACCCTCAACCATTCAAAAGTCTAAAGGTATGAAGATGCATACTGAAAACCATGTGATAAACTGAACAGGTTTTTTGTTTTTATAGTTGATAAAGAAAATGGATATTTCTATTTTATTTGCTTTTACTGGAGGATCATAAATTTCAACTCTAGATAGCCAGAAAAAAATGAAAAACATGTTTCAGGAATAGAATCTCAGCACTAAATTTGATAAAAAATTTTATCAGGCTCATAAGCCTTTCCGGGATAAAGATTAAATCACAAAGCGTTTGTAGGACCGAGATGTAATAACTAGTTTCATACCACACTTAGCAGGCGACTCATCAGAGCGATCTTGACAATCAAAGTTTCCATCGCATTCCACGTTGGGATTGACGCATTCGCCATTATCACAACGGTACAATCCCTCTGGACATTGTGCTTCAGTCACTGAAATCATCAATGTTAGTGGAAGTGCAAATCTAGAATTCCTATAACAGGCCTAGGCACCATAAAACTTACAAATTTACTTAAGCCTGAGAATGTTCTCAACTCCAGCTTCCCAGCCAATCAGAATTCAGGATAAGCTTGAGTTGGGAAAATTCTGACACTTGAGTAAATTCTTAGGTTTTATGGTGTTAGCCTCTGGTCACCTGAATAAAATCCAGACGGTTGGTTGTTGAGTTGTTGTTTAACTTAATTCCTATACAAGAATCGTTTACTTATGTGGAGACGTCACGGTGTGCCGGTGAAGGGCTACAAATTTTGCCCATGCTTGGCATTTATGGCCATTGAGCAATGGCAGTTCTTTAAATTATCGACAGCTTACTTCATTCCCATACAAGAATCGTTTACCTATGTGGAGACGTCACCGCATGCTGGTAAACCATGGCTTTGACTGTCTCAAAAAAAGGATCTTCAGAAACCAGCTGAGTCTGCTATGCAGAATAACCCACGACCCAATGAGCAGACGACGAACACATTAACCATGGCGTCACATGGCCAATGCATTTGAGAAAGCATAGAGCAGTCTTTATGATCAGGCTCAGGTCTTTATATTCATGTAGTTGCTAAAGCAGGTTTTACTGAGAACTGTCAAAAAGACAGAAAAAGCATCCAGCCATGTCCACAATGCAGATTTGAACCAAGAACCTCAAGATCAGAAGGTAAACATGCTAACCATGGAACCAAAAAATAAAATCTTGTGGCGTGTACAATTCCAAAAACATCTGATACTTTAAGCATCTTGATTTTACTTTCAGAATTTCACAGTGAAACCTGTCTAGAGAGACAGCCCCTTCTGCCATGAAAATGAGGTCTTTCAGGGACAGGTGACTCCCATGACAGGTTTTATTTATAATTCATGATTGCTAAAAATCCCGTTTTCCTGTATGTGGTCCCTCAAGACAGGTGGTCTCTCAAGACAGGTGGTCTCTCAAGACAGGTGGTCTCTCAAGACAGGTGGTCCCTAAAGACGGGTGGTCTCTCAAGACAGGTGGTCTCTCAAGACAAGTGGTCCCTAAAGATGGGTGGTCTCTCAAGACAGGTGGTCCCTAAAGACGGGTGGTCTCTCAAGACAGGTGGTCTCTCAAGACAGGTGGTCTCTCAAGACAGGTTCTACTGTAATTGAACTGAACTGGATTTTATAACAGGTAACACAGGCAAATGCTAAGGTTAACACAAGATGTCAGATTTGTGTAGAAAATTGGATGATCATGAAAAGAAATGACGGGTTATGACATTCAGAACAGAAATTGAGAGAGAAAACATCCACCACACAGAAAAGGACAGAGTGAAACAATTTGTCACCATGGTAACAGAAATATGTAGTTAAGTCTTGTAACTTCCGCTTATACAGCAGAACAAACTTATATAGAACACTGACATATTGAAATCCAACTAAATATGAAATGTTTTTCACTCCCTATTGTTAATAAAATTTCTTTATTACATTTTTAACCCAGTTTTTGTAAACACTATTACAAATAGAGATTACACAACAAGTTGGGATTGATTATCATGTTTATCCAACTAGAGTTAGTTAATTTTCAGAGTTTCAAAGCGCGAGCTTTAGCGAGCATTTTGAGATTGAAAATTAACTAACGAAAGTAGGATAAACATGATAATCAATCCCAACTTGTTGTGTAATTTGTTTCTACCATAATACTAGATTATTTTGCAAATCAAAGTATTGAAACGTCAAAAAGAATTTTTCTTCAATTCCAGCCATAATGTAAGCCCACTCACAATGTATTGTGACGTTAAATATAATGACGTCAATTGATGACGTTATAATTGAATTTCCTGACGTACCAGCCAATCAAATTGCTCGGAAGACGTTAACCACATGTGGTTTATCGATATATTTAATCAACTGCAGCCCCGATTATACAACTGTTTTATAATTGGTTAAACTAAGCGTGTCATGGTAGAAAGGAAAATACCCAATCCCCCTTCAGGTTTGATATATTGGAGGTTGACTGTACATGTAAAACACACAAGAGATTAAAGTAAGATTTAAAACAAGTCAAGGCTCATCCTGGACTAAAAAACTTGTTAGCCAAAAAATTAGCCAACCAAAACTTTAGTTGAATTTTATTAGCCAATGAACGTTTACCAGTATGTGAAATATTGTTGATAATTTACATAGACTGACAACTGCTAGCCACTTCTGGCATTATTACCTACACATTTTGAGTCATCTCCCTTTTATTTCTTGACTGTCATTGCTAAATTATATTTTAAAAGGTTGGCCTAACTTATTTGAAAATATAAGACCATCAAAAGACACCCTTTTTACATAGCAACAAAAAAGTGTTAGCCAGAAAATTAGCCAATTACAATTATTTTTAGCTATTTCCTAAAAAATTAGTCAATGGCTAAATTGGCTTACCTACAGGGTGAGCCCTGCAAGTAAAGATCAATTTCAAGGAACAAAACACTGCTTACAATTACTTGACCCCTAGCTACCAAATTTGAACTTGACCTGTGTGCTCTCTTTGCAGATCTACATGCATCTTCCAAAATTCCATTCATGGTGTATTTTACTCAATTTTGATGGAAGAAAGATTAAAGGAATAACAGTCCAGTTGGTCAAAATTGTAATCTATAAGCCCGGGGGTGGGGTGGAGAGGAGGGGGGGGGGGGGGGGGGGGGGGGGGGGGGGGGGGGGGGGGGGGGGGGGGGGTGCAAATATTCTGGCAATTCTTGGTACCATGGTGATCTTTACCATTATACATCTACTGTACAAGTCTTGAATATTGACATCTATAATTACTATACATTGTTTCACTCTTTGTAAACCCTTCACCAAAAAAAATTAGCATTCCTGCTGGAGAGTCACTTGCAAGGGAAATAACTCCAGCAACTTACCACAATTGTCAGCACTTTCATCAGAGCGGTCTTGGCAGTCTGGGAAGCCATCACATTTCTGTCGTTCGTCTATGCATTTACCGTCATTGCATTGGAATTTGCCACTACCGCATGTTGTTGCTGTATAAAAAAACAACATTTAGACAGAAATTGGTGAATTTAAATAATACATGCTTAAATCTTTTCTTTTTGTCCCTTTCAAATCTGTATTTTATAATAAACTGAACAGATAGATTAAAGAAAAAAAAATGCAGAACTGAGTTGTGGTTGCTGAACCATTTATTTTCTACTTATAAAGAAATATAAAATAGATGCATCAGAATAAAGATAAAGAACTAAAACTTGATAAATAAATTAATAAGTAAACAAATTTAATCTCATTTGCATTAATGGACTTTTGTGCATGCAAACACAAAATTGATATAAACAGCAGGCACTGGTTAAGGAATAAACAAAAAATACAAAATGGCATCATAAACAAATGTTTGCTAATTAAATTTTTACTAATTAGCTGATACAATAATTACTACGGTACACGAGCATGTAGATGTTGTATAAATGATGGGATAACTTAAAATAGGAAGTCAGGTTCATGTGAATATAAGTCAGAAGGAATACTAAAGGAGAAAATAAACTTTCCAGGTTTTCTTCGCAAAATGGGATATGCAGGCCTACATTGTATGCAATAAGCGACTCCTAATATATTCAAATACATGTAGTGCAAACTTGCCAAAATTTCCATGGGAATTCAGAGGCTGTTTCAAATACATGTAGTGCAAACTTGCCAAAATTTCCATGGGAATTCAGAGACTGTTTCAAATACATGTAGTGCAAACTTGCCAAAATTTCCATGGGGGGGGGACATTTTAATCTGATGGGAGAGACTCGATCTCAATTTTGCTTATAATTGATAGGAAATTGTCAGATTCTCATGACGGAGATTTTTTCTTAAGAATTTTTTGTGTGAAAAATGGGGAGTCTCTCGATTTATGGGGGCCCAAGACTTGGTAAGTATCACAGTGAATGCCAGAGTCTACATATGGAGGTCTTGTTTATGGGCTAGCTAAGGTTTGACATTTTGAAAACGGCTGAAATATTGCACATATGGTTAGTTGCACTAAACCCTTAACATGGACACTTAATCATAAAAGGAGCGACAGGAAGGTAAAAAATCGAACAACTTTCAAGCATGAAAAAACTTCAGCCATCACCAACTCCCATAACTGTAGTTATACAGTTCATAACTAAAGAAGAAAACTCTTTGTCACATCACATAAAAAACAGAAAAAATTATAAAAAGTTCTGGCAGACAAAAGTAGATTTACGAAAATCCCTTTGTTTCGATGAAGTTTAGAGCATCTACCATAATCTCAAATGTTACGCATTATTAAAAGCACATGTATTGACAACGCAGCGCTTCAGAATTCGAACATCATCAGGAAATTTTTTTAGAATTTCTGCATCTGCACATGTACATGCATTATTTACACACAAGGCGTGACTGAAAATGCTGTTAAACTACACACGTAACCCTGATGTAATGAACATCAAATGGCGTCAATTTCATTATTTATATTAAAATTCATTGTGCCCATCATGCATGCATTGTTGCATTGTTGTTGTTGCGTTGTTGTTTAACGTCCCATTCAAGAATATTTCACTCATACTGTGTGCCAGTGAAGGGCGACAAAGTTTGCCTGTGCTCGGCACTGCTGGCCGTAGAGCCGGGAGGGTTCTTTAACGTGCCAACACCTACTATGACACGAGACCTTGGTTTTTACTGCCTCATAAGAAAGACAGGGACGGCCAACTGCGGAGTGGGGCTGCGGGAATCAATTCTCGGACCCCTCGGCTCGAAGTCGAACACGCTAACCACTCGGCCACAGAGGCCCCTATGCATGCATTGAATTATAATCCTCGTTCTTTTTATGGGACAAATAGAATTTCACTAACGTAAACTATCCAAAATCAGAAATGCATGTAATTGTGAAACATCCGACAGGAACAATTTCTCATATAGACTAGTCCTTTTCTAAACTTAAAAAAAAGGTATTCCGGTTGAACTCAAATTTTGACTACTGTCTGCAAGGATTTTTTTGTTCGCGTTTTATTTTTTGCCCCTTTTCCCCTCATTGTTAGGGGGCGAATTCAAAACAAGGTAAATTATAAATGGAAAAATTCACTTCAATGGAGTTATGATGAGACTGGGTCGTGTAACAAACACAATCTTTATTGCACGTTAAACACAAGGAGCCATTCCGGGGCTACCCGTGTACCGGTAGTCCTGGCGCGTGGCAAGGGCTTTGAGTAGTCACGCCGCACATTAAATCACTTCAAATCGATCGATGAGACTGGGTGAATTTTGAATGAGGAAAAACTGTCTGCAAGTGCGTGGGGCGAAAATAAACCTGTATACATGAGTATTACAATCAGATATAGTCGGATCTTATTCCTAGGTTAGAAGCTATGTGATATAATGCCCAATGCTCTTAAGAATATCACTCAGATAAAGTGACCTTACCCCCAGGGAGTCTGACCCCTCCCCACAAAATTTTCCACTCATAGTTTTGTAGACACAGCTGAAAGCTGACATCAAGCAACAAACCATCCTTCACATTGCAGTTTGATTCACGAAACGATGAGTGAGTGAGTAAAATATTCAAATGAACTAAATTTTAATTTTCTTTGTAAAAATTCTCATGCTTAAGTGGGAGCTAGAACAATGTACAACGAGACATATATGAATAATCTTGCAAATATGCGTCTATACTAACTAATATGATACATGTATATGCTGCTAATAGGACGATATATTATCAAATATATAAAGGAATGTTGATAAAAAAAGTACGACTAGCGCATAAAATGTTGACATCTAAAGGTCTACGCATTTTGGTACAGGTACACATATATGGTCGCTATTTTTTAGGACACTGACAGAGTAATTGTATGTCAGCTTATTTTTATTTTATTTTTTTCGGAGGGTGAGGTGGGGTTGTTATTTCTATGGAGTTAAAAAAATCTCTCATTATGAACAGTGCTTGAATCTCTTCAAGTTACAAAAGATATAATGCTCAAATCATTGGCTCAACTACAGTAGAGATAAATGATTTGCTATAGCTTAATTTCAATCTACTTTGTGACTTAGCTTTAATGTTTTTGTAAAAAAAACAGACACCTTTTTATGCTTCTATAAAAACAGTCAAACTTTTCTTTCAATTATTCTTCTTATACAAAAATAACTGACACCAGCAATTAAAGTATTGGTATTGTTGTTTAACGTCCCACTCAAAAATATTTCACTCATATGGAGACGTCACCGTGTGCCAGTGAAGGGCTACAAATTTTGCCTATGCTAGACACTGCTGGTCGCAGAGCAGGTAGGGTTCTTTAACGTGCCAACACCTACTGTCGCACGGGACCTCGTTTTTTACTGTCTCATCTGAAAGACGGATGGCCAACCTCGGAGTGGCACTACGCGGCTCAAACCTGGATCTTTCGATTTGCAGTCGAACATGCTAACCACTCGGCCACGGAGGCCCAGCAATTAAAGTAAAATGTGTACTTCTTTTTATTATTTTTTTTTATTTAAATTTTTTTTATCCTTTCAACATTCTATTTGACCAAATTTCATATCCGTCAAAATTTTTATTCAAATCACAAGAATCGGACTGTGGAAGGGATTTCTACATGACCATACAACGATTTTTACAAAAGTAAATACACCTGTATATGTATAATACTAACCAGTTATACAATGCATATAGGACTAACAAGTTATATTATACGGAATGAAAATTGCACAATAAATGCTCCGATTGCTTCTAGCACATAGACACTTTTATAAGTATAAGTAAAATGCTGATTATTCATTGGTTAATTCAGTAAAACTAAAAGGTCGCAGGAATGCGCTTTACTTACGACACCCGATTTCGTCTGATTTGTCGGGACAATCTGGCTGATTGTCGCAGAGTAATTCGTTTTTAATACACGAGCCGTCATTGCAACGAAATTGTTGAATTGTGCATGCCGTGAACGCTGATTAAGGGGTTCAAAGGTAAGAGAAAATAACCCAAATAAAAGGTCAAAAGGTCATAGAGAGACAGTTAATGAATAAAATAATATACATGTGTAACTGAAAGTGAAAATGTGATAACATTGTCAAATCATAACACACTGACACAAGAACTTAGAACGCCATCCTGGAGAAAAAAAAAGTTTGTTTGATGTAACACGTATGAATGTAAAAACTGAGATTTTTGCTGCGAGTAGGAACATTTACGTAGGTAAAAACTTTGCTTTTTGAAAACATATGTTATTCATATTGCACAAGTGTACAATGTACAATCTATAATGTAAGTGATGTCACCATATTGGATCCCAATCTCAATAAAGGACTCTTTTCAGTGGCGGTAAAAATAAATTTCGCTAGGTTTTAAGATACATTGTAGTATAAGGTCACGTTACAGCAAACCAACATTTTCTTTTCATGGACGGCCTTCTTGGGCTGTAACAACATAACAGTATGTACATATATCAGCGTTTTTGTAAATATAAAATTTACACTGATTACTGTTAAATTTTATGAATTTTTTATAAAAAATCTCTATCAATAATTTTCATAACAAACTGTAGACCTAATCTAAAAATAGATCATGACAGTTTTGACATTACTGTTACAGTCCCAGTTCCTGCGTCAATTTGTGAACGGAATCAAAAATTCATTTTGAAGTTTCATGCATATTGCTGTGCTAAAAATAGTGTACTGCATATCAGTAGGTGTCAGTAACAAGTTCAAGTAATCTTTCAAATGAAATGGACATTCTTATGAGTACAATTTGGTTGGTTGGTTGTATAATGTTGTTTAAAGTTGATCTACATTTGTGAATTTTACAGCAATTGACAAACACGTTATGTCAACTTATATCAATGTCTCTCGTTGGCTCTGATGTTGGCGTATACTGTAGATTACTTATTTTTCAGGCCTCCGTGGCCGAGTGGTTAGCGTGTTCGACTTCGAAACGGAGGGTCTGGGGTTCGATTCCCACAGCGCCACTCCGAGGTTGGCCGTCCCTGTCTTTCAGATGAGACAGTAAAAACCGAGGTCCCGTGTCACAGTAGGTGTTGGCACGTTAAAGAACCCTCCCTGCTCTACAGCCAGCAGTGCCAAGCACAGGCAAAATTTCTTGAGTGGGACGTTAAACAACAACAACAACAACAACAATTGACAAACACGTTATGTCAACTTATATCAATGTCTCACGTTGGCTCTGATGTTGGTGTATACTGTAGATTACTTATTTTTTGCGAGTACTTAATTCGGTGAATCTGCCATTTTCTATCAAATCGCGAGAACTTAAAATCACGAGTTCTCACCGTCAAGAAATTAAATTTCGCAAGCTGAACCCGTTTCTTATAAGCGGAAATAAAATCTGATCTAACCAAATAGTCTTGGTTGATTAATTCAGTATCTTAGATATATGGTTCGCGTTAAATGATTCCGTTGAGAACAAAACTGCCAAATCAAATAAAGGCGAGAATTTAAAATCCACGAGGGTATCCACTCACGAAATTATGAATTCCCTGCTTTTATGTAGGAATCTACAGTTTATAAGCAGTGAAGGGTCTTTGATATGCCAACACCTAATGTGACAGGGGATCGACCTTAATTTTTACTGTCTCATCTGAAGGAGAGGGACAGCTAATCACAGTGTGGCATGGATTTGAACCCATGACCTCATGATCAGCAACATGCTAACCACTGAGCCATGTCAGCCCCGATACCTGNNCCGTTATTCATTCCGGAACTACATGCGCCTCGAGCGACTGGTTCCACAGACGCAGTTCCGTTGTACGTAAAATGACGCAGCAAGGTTAAGTCTTGCCATTCTTTTGACGTCTTTGAAATCAGGTTTCACGTGAAACTGATTACAATAGAATTGGTTATTAGTCTGCTGTGAGACACCTAACACTCTTTAAATCACAATCCTCGTACTTTTACAGGTAAGATAAAATATCACTGACGTAAATTATCCAGAACCGGAAGTGACCTTGCTGGAACCTTTGTTGTGATCTCGCGCAGTAAGTCAATTCTAAAATAACGAAAATGACGGACATGGAACAAAACTCGAAACTCACCTATTGAGGACAATGTTCTAGTTTCTATCACATATACTCTATAGACAGGTTTTACTGTCCTAAATAAAAATTTTGGCGTACTTGAACTTGTTAGTAATGTTACTGACTTTGCTTCAAACGTATTCAATATAAAGATATGTGCCTTTTTTTTTTTTTTATCTTTTTTTATCATACTTGGTGTACATTGGTGCAGTGTACATGTAGGTAGAAGAAAACACAAATACATAATCATAATTGTCATAATATATAAACATAATAATCCTAGCTAATCAGAATACATATTCACAATTTAATGTAAGATGCAGATTCTACCGCCACCGTAGGTTAAATGTATCAGGGCTAGAAATTAGCGCTGGTTCATGGGTGACCCATACATAGGTCAGACAGACGCCATAAAACTTAACTATTTACTCAAGTCTGAAAATTTGTTTCAACTCTACATGTAGCTGATCAGGCAATCAGAGTTCAGTACAAGCTCAAAAATTTGAGTAAATTCTCAGACTTAAGTTTTGACAAGGCCGGAAGATTTCTTATGCAACCAAACCAGTGGTCCACCATGGGAAACCAGCTAATTCCAAGCCCTGTATATATTTTCTTTACAACATTAAACCATTGGAACTACTCCTTCCTCAAAGGTCACTGAAAAGGGAAGCCTTAAATTTGTACAGAAATGGGGATTAGATACTTACGGCATCCCTCTTCATCGCTGCCGTCGATACAGTCCGGTTGCAAGTTACATTTGAAGGACAAAGCCACACACTGTCTGTTGTTTCTGCAGCGGAACTCATCAGGTAGACATGTGACTGGGGCTGAAATGATAAACTAAGCTATCTACATCTCCTTTCAATCAGTTTGTTTTTGTTTTACATCACACTCTACCAACTTTCAGTAACATGGTATGGTATTGTTGTCTGACATCCCAATCAAGAATATTTCACTCATATGGAGACGTCACCATGTGCTGGTGAAGGGCTACAAATTTTGCCTGTGCTTGGCACTGCTGGCCGTAGAGCAGGGAGGATTCTTTAGAGTAGGGAGGATTCTTTAACGTGCTAACACCTAATGTGACACGGGGCCTCGGTTTTTACTGTCTCATCAGAAAGACAGGGACAGCCAACCGCGGAGTGGCGCTACACGGCTGGAACCTGGATCTTTCGACTTGCAGTCAAACATGCTAACCACCCAGCCACGGAGGCCCCTCAGTAATATGGTAGTGGCAGGTTATTATTGGTGGGGGAGAGCGCCTGACTCCAACTGTACCGGGGAAGAGACCGCTGGCCTCCTCCATGACACGTCTGTGAAACACTGATGCCCTTGTAGGACAGAAAATAGAATGAAACGATACTTCACATTGTGCCAAGCATGATCAAGGTCAAGGTCACAAGGTCAAAATCTTTGGAACCAAGTTCATAACTTTTGAAACTAAGTGTAAGTTCTTGTTATATGGGTTAGATGTGAGGAAGATTGACATATTGTTCATCAGCAGACATACATGTAGAGACAAAGTGACAGAACAAAGACGCATACACCCTTGAAGGGGCCTCTGTGGCCGAGTGGTAAGCTTGTTCGGCTGCGAATTGGAAGATCTGGGTTCGAGCTGCGTCAGCGCCACTCCAGGATTGGCTGTCCCTTTCCTTCTGAGGTCCCGTGTCACAGTAGGTGTTGGCACGTTAAAGAACCCTCCCTGCTCTAGGGCCAGCAGTGCCGAACATAGGCAGAATTTGTCGCCCTTCACCCGCACATGGTGATGTCTCCATATGAGTGAAATATTCTTGAGTGGGATGTTAAACAACAATACCATACCTTACACCCTTGAATGTGTGAAAACTTAACAAGGAACTGACATGTTCAATACGAGAAACATATTGCTTACCATTCAAAAACTATGGCCTTTTTTTATACTGCAGACAGACAGACCAAAAACAAAATGTCCCTAATCTTGAAATTCTGGGGTATAAACTAGAAAAGTAATGTGTGTCTTTAGGGCACAAAAGATGCTGAGTCCATTGAAACGTTCCCTGGATAGGGCTGGTACAAAAATGCGGATTCGAACACGCTAACCACTCGGCCATGGAGGCCCCAGCTAAGTTGGTAGATCAGCCGCATAGTTAGCGGAAGGCCTTGGTTCTAGTTCCTGTAAATCTGGTCGATACTTTTCCCTCCCCTGTTACATTGGCCCAAATAAATAACCCATTGTTGGTTAGTGCAAAATCTGGCATGAGATTTCACAGGTTTTGAAATTTCCGAAAAAAAAGGAGGAAAAGTGTAACAGGGACTGGGCATAATGGACTAGTTAGCTCAGTTGATAGAGCAGCCACATGGTTAGCAGGAGGCCTGGGTTCAAGTCCCAGTCTGGCCGATATATTTCCTTGCCTGTTACAGCTTCATCAAATTACTGTCATTTTGAAAATATTTGAAAAAAAAAATCTTACAGATATTCACTTATCCAGTATATTTATAAATGTTCATCAAAATATCAAATTAGTAGGAGGAGATAGCTGGATAAATAATATCTCTGGACAGATGACCAGATGGATGGACGACGATGAATTAACATATCTTCCAATCTTATTAAAATTCCATCTTTAGCGTCCTGAACACAGAGATCTAATGAAACCCCAATGGCAGATTAAAATCCAACTGAACTCGTTCAGAACTTCTTTTGTCTTTCATAATAACCACACTGACGACTGTTTCTTCAGTTTCAAATGGTAGCCATTTGATTGGTTATCGACAGAGGTCATTGGGTTTGCCCTCGATCAGGCCTCTCAATTGGGCTTCATTAAGTCTGTGTATAGGGTCGGGCACCATAAGAATTGAGAATATACTAAAGTCTGAAAATTTAATCAATTCCAATTAATACTGAATTCTGATTGGTTGAGGAGTTAGAATGGGAAAAAAAATCTTAGGCTTCAGTAAATTCTTAAGTTTTATGGTACCCAGCTCAGTTCAATGAAGATTGGATTTCAATTTGATTGTATGCCATCCAAACTTCTTGTTGTCGGGACATAAAAAATGTCTGTTTGTCTGTTACACAATAATTTACACATACTGCAGTTGATCTCGTCGCTGCCATCAAAGCAATCGTCTTGTCCGTCGCACTTCAGCCTGGCATCTATACACTCTTTATCACCACACTGGAACTGATCATCTCGGCACTTGGACGGAAGTCGGCCATCTGCAAAAGATGCACATACAGTTTTTCTAGAGAAAAAAAAAAGTCAAGTCCCAGTAAAACCAGAGTTCAGGGCCATTTTTGCATATTCAGAGTTCAGGGCCATTTTAGAGTATCCAGAGTTCAGGGCCATTTGTGTATCCAGAGTTCAGGGCCAATTTTGCATACTTAGAGTTCAGGGCCATTTAAGAGTATCAAGAGTTTGGGGCCATTTTTGTGTATCCAGAGTTCAGGGCCGTTTTTGCATAGTCAGAGTTCAGGGCCATTTTTGCATACTCAGAGTTTAGGGCCATTTTGGAGTATCAAAAGTTCAAGGCCATACTTTCATTTAAGAAACTTGAAGGAGTGACAGTGAATGAATGATTTGGTTTTTCCTGTCCAACAGATATGAGACAGTAAAACATGTGATCCCCTGTCATACATGTACCATACACAAACATGTACAATGTATGTGTGTAATCTCCAGGTCAAACACTGGAATAGGACCTCCGTTGCCTTAGGGTGTTTAGACTTCAGGCCGAGGGGTCCAGGGTTCGATTCCCGCAGCGCCACTCCGCGGTTAGCTGTCCCTGTCTTTCGGATGAGACAGTAAAAACCAAGGTCCCGTGTCACAGTAGGTGTTGGCACGTTAAAGAACCCTCCCTGCTCTACGGCCAGCAGTGCTGAGCACAGGCAATATTTGTCACCCTTCACCGGCACACGGTGACGTCTCCATATGAGTGAAATATTCTTGAGAGGGACGTTATACAACAACGTAACAACAACAACAAACACTGGAATATCTCTTACTGCATATGTTAAAACTTTACTACAAAGCAACATTAAATCGTCAACATGCAAGTCTGTTTACAAGAAATGATACCAGCATCCATATAGATATAACTTTTTACGTTTCGTAAAACTTTCAGAAGGTTTATCGAGCATGAAAATGGCAATTTCTTGTTCAAAGGTTAGGGTTCAGCAGGTATATACTGCAAGTCTGTTCGTACCATTTGCACTCATTTATACATCTTACCGGTATTTGCCAGGGGGTCTCTCTGATGTAGATATGAGACATTACAATGTAAAAAATTGGCAAGTAAAATTTTAAAAGGTCAAATTGCTATAAATCTGGGCCAACAATAACATACCAATGGTTGTGTAATCCATGATGGCTTTAATGGCAAATGTAGCTCTTGTCTCCTCAAACTTGACGGTTTCTAGATCAAACTCAGATCCTACAGTGACCTGGTCATCGTAGAATCGAGAGTAATAATTCTGGTATAACTCTCGATTCAGGACACCACCAGTACTGTCTGTGGCACTTGCAACGACACCCTCTTCTGCATCCCTAGGATAAAAAATTCCGATGAAGTCGCCATCTTCTACGAGAATCGGAGGATTTGCAAACACTGTCGTATTGCCTACATCTGCAACAGGAAGTTCCGTTTTTCCAATGAGAATGAATTTGTATTCTTCGATTTGACGCCAGACTCCTACAAATCCAGTATAGCGGGGAATGATTCTGTAGTATTGCCATGCCACGACGTATCCACGGCACGGGAATATCATGTTGGTGAGGAGATTAGCTCTGTTGTCCCCGGTGCGGGGGAGGCGGGACGGGTCTCGGCCGACGAAGTAAGGACAGACCATGCCATCTGTAAATATAAAGTGTGCATTTATTTATGAAAGTTTTCATTGAATAGATCAATATAATTGCAATCAGAAGTGAAATTTTGAGCTTCGCTGACGAAAATTAACCCTTTCAACCCCATGTATCACAATGGTATGGTCTTTTTTCTGTCATAGGCCAGTCTATTATGGTCTTTGGTGTTGAAAGGGTTAATACAAATATGTACAGTGGAACCTTGCTATCAAGACCACCCAAGTTACTGGATAAAGTTGGTCTGATTAGTGAGGTGATCTCCTGAGTGAGTTACAATGTAAAATAGCCAAATATAATGATAGACAGACTGTATTTTGATTGTCTCTATTGTGAGGTGGTCTCCTAAGTGATGAGGTCTCTTAAGTGGGTTGATCTCCTAAGTTAGGTGGTCTCCTAATTCAGGTGGTCACTTAAGTGAGGTGGTCTCCTAAGTGAAGTGGTCTCCTAAGTGAGGAGGTCTCCTAAGTTAGGTGGTCTCCCATGTTAGGCAGTCTCCTAGGCCAGATTGTCTCCTAAGTTAGGTGGTCTCCCATGTGAGGCAGTCTCCTAAGTGAGGTGGTCTCTTAAGTGAGGTGGTCTCCTAAGTTAGGTTGTCTCCTAAGTGAGGTGGTCTCTTAAGTGAGGTGGTCTCCTAAGTGAGG
>JACSZP010015294.1:0-14283 GCA_016161895.1 Pinna nobilis | reverse complement strand
ATGACGCGCATCAGTGTGGCGTTGCACTGCTGGAGTGCAAATACCATTGCAAGATTCAACCTCCTCCAGACATTACAAAGTTAACATGAAATCAATGTTAATTGCTTTTAATCTTCCTCATAAATATGGATGACATATGCCGTAAACATAATGACGGTCGGCCACCAGAAGCCCAATCAAAACTTTAGTCTTTGAATCAGGTACGTTTGACAAGCACACGATCAATTTGATTTATCGTTATGTTTACGGGGATTTTTATATATCAATATACGTAGAATGAGAGGAATCACAAAGTTGTCAGCAAATTTCCTCGGAGCGGAGATTTAATTATTTCAAACATTCGTAGGCGATTTTCAAGTTCCCCGATGGCGTTTAACATTAGTACCTCTTCGTTTGGACTGTCGCTTGAAAACAGTACCATGCTCAATGGCGGCGACATGGACAACGTCACGTCAGTTTCGAACACCACTTTCGGAAACTTCACAATGGTGCAGAATAATGGCACCGGAAATGACCATTTCTATCCATATGATCCTCTTCATTGGTATCCGGATCGGAAATTTGAATACATCATCGAAATAGTTAGTACAGCGTTAACAGTCTTCGGAGCCATTGGGAACCTTATCACGATAGTCAAGATAGCAGCCGACAAGAAACTTCACGCGCCAACCTACGTGGCCATTGCCTGTATCGCCATTCCAGACTTTCTTAGTCTCGTTTTAGGATACTGCGTGACATACAGAATGAAGGAAGCATTTGCCAGTGTGACGTATTTGATGGAGGCGGCACGTGCATTCGGTTTCGCGGCAGAGAACTCAAGCGCTGTCCACATGATCCTGTTGTCCGGCTTACGCTATAGTCTAACGGTGCACCCCTTGTGGAGCAGAATCAATATCAGCGCCAAGACTGTCATCGTAATTTCTGCCATAGGTTGGGTATTTTCTTTCGTAGTAGGAATTTTGTATGCCTTCTATGGGTACGAGTTCGACCAGGGCCGAATTGACCTTGACACAGCTATAATCCTGGACGTTTGCCTATGGGTTTATCTACTCCTCATACCGTGTGCTGTCGTAATTGCGTTACACCTGAAGAAACTTACGGCCCTCAAGCAGTCAATATCGGCAGTCTCTCTGACACTCACCACAAAAATGTCTCGGATTTTCCTCGCCATTTTGATTATTTACGTTCTCACCTGTGTTGCCGATTTGACGTACAAGTGTTTGCTATTGAGACAGTTCCTGCTAGGGTTTGACATCGATTCCTTCACCGTGTTTTATTACACGGACCCCTTTGTCTTTATCATATGGCTGCTACACTACATGGCCAATCCATGGATTCTTTTCATGTGTGCCCCTCCGGTCAAGAACTTTTTCAGAAGACTTCTGTCGTCTTCATTCTCTACAGAAGTAACGAATTGAGAAATTCATGCATGGCGCTACGTTGATAGCTATTAACCGTGGAATGTCCGCGGGTTTTATTTGTTGGGGAATGACGTGTTTTGTACATTTATTCGTCAGGTTATACTTTTGCGAGAATACATGAACGAGAGTAGTTTATGTTCTATGGAATATCTTATTGATATGTTAGAATATTAAGCGAGAGCTTTGTTTTTTTGCGAGTCAGCATTTTCGCGTTAATTCTAGAATATAAAATTCTCGCAAAAAACTGGATTGACAGTATAATGTAGCACTGAAGGTGCGTTAGAAAAATCTTTTTGTTGAAAAAGAAATCCTGAAAATGACATCGAATTAATTGTAAGTACAATTCCCTAAATAATGAAGTAAATTGTATATCTGTTGTGATAATTTTTGTATTTGCATATATTTGAATCTGATATCAATCTAAATCATGTTATAATCACGTCTTGCCGAAAACAAAACCATTTTTGTCATATAATTGATAATTAACCGATTTGTAGATGTCTCTTTGATACTGAGTGAAGTCGAAGTACTCAAATAGATTCCCAATGATATTGAGATTTTTTCATAACTCATTTTACCGACACAATATTTAAGGCTATTAAAGTATAAGAATGTGCATTCATACTGTAATTAGGACTTTTCTTACAATAATTTCATTCATTGCAATTAATTCTTTTTTTTTGTTGCCAAAATAAATTTGTCGCGAACTATCCTAAATTGATAACATAACTTTTCAAAGTCGTGGAGATTTTGCGAAAATGTGTGTGTTATACGTAAGTTAACATGAATTTATATCTGTTTGTTTTGATTATGAACTTTGATGTTTCGAGACTTAGTGATTTTAAAAAGTACGAACATTTAAATCATAACATGCGTATTTGATTTACGATAATGAATGATGATTAATCTGCATCCTTTGAATTCTTTTTGAAAAACAATGATTTTTTGTACAGATATCATAATACATTTATTACAAGTAGGTCAAGTTAGGTCTAGCGTGGGACGTCAAAGGGTTTGCGACAAACGTCCGGAAATGTCAAGTCAGGTCGTATCGACGCGTTTTATGGTGCGGCGCGACAGTTTACTACACTTGCCACACATTAAGCGGAAAGTCGGGGCGTCAAAGAAGGTTTAAACATGTTAATTCTTCGATCTGTCTGGATAAAAGAGACATTCCTCTTTTGCAATGCTTTGAATGATCAAAATATGTCAGTTGTTCAAAGAGCACTATAATGACTTATAATACTCAGATTAACAAGATAATACATCGATGTAAAGATGAGAGTAGCTAGGATGACGAAACTTGTCAATGATGCCAGTGACGATGATAATGATGACTTTGTTGTATTGGTTGTAATGAGTATTCTTTTGCTGATGATAGATACGCTGTTCTTGCCGATGATGATGATGATGATGATGATGATGATAAATATGATAAATATGATGATGATAATAACAATGAATATGATGATAATTATTATTATTCTAATGATGATGACGATGATAATGATAATGATGATATATATACCAATAATGACTTGAATAAGATTCATAATTTTACCCTGTTTTCATATATATGTATATCACATAAAACTGTTAACCCAGTCGAAGTCATCGTTATTTTTCATATATTTATTGTTATTTCTGTTGTTACCATAACAGTGTACTATTGTTAAATATCATTCATGCATAAATGTAAATATCAAGTGATTTGTATTGATATCAATGTCATATTTCATTTTTGTGAATGTCATAACATAGCTTACAATTTTTGGCAACTTTGTTGCATTATATTTGAGATCTTAAGCGATATGTTTCTTGATATCTAGACAATGGTTGTATATTACATTTTCATAACTATTGTTGTTATTTTGTTGTGATATTTCTTAGAAGTGACCAAAATATTATGTATGTTTATACTGTTGTTTTTCAGTGTTTATCACCGGTCGGATGTGAAATTTTGCCTCCATATTGTTCTCCAATATTGTACGATTGTTGAACTATGTCGTCAAGGTTGAATAAATGTTTATACCGATTAAAAGTGTTGTAATACTTTTCTATGAAGTCAGAAATTCTGATGTTTTTTTTAAAGTAATCATGCGCTGTGACAAACATACTGTTTCTTTTTACTCATGCGGAAAGAGTAAACTATGTGGTTTGACTGGCACCTTGAACCGCCATTCTGTATTGGTCAAAATGGTCAGCTTCTGAAATAAAATGGAAAAGTACAAATTGATTTTCGATAATCAGGGTCATTACAAATAGGACAAGCTGTGTTACTTGATTGTATTGTTGTTTAACGTCCCACTCATATGGAGACGTCACCGTGTACCGGTTAAGGGCGACAAATTTTGCCTATGCTCGGCACTTATGGCCATAGAGCAGGACGAGTTCTACCAGTACCTTCTGTGACACAGGACGTCGGTTTATACTGTTTCATTAGAAAGACGGGAACGACCAATCGTACCGTGGATCGGGTTCAAACCCTGATTCCTTCGTTTCAAAGTTGAAAACGCTAACCACTAAGTCACGGTAGCCCATGACCTTAGGATTCGATATCGAAAACGCTAACCACTAGGTACTAAATCACGGCGGTCCCATAACAAGCTTGGATTTATAACTGCCTCAAAGTGGAAAACAATTGCAAAACCCTACTGGGATGGGACCAGGTGTCCGGAAGGAGTGCTCGTCACCCATCACCACAAATATTCCAAGGGAACCCCATGAGTACATTAAAGTGTCTATCTCGGTAGAAAATGTCACACTTTCTAGAAGACTTATATGCAAAAGGCAAAAAGGTGTAACACAACGTTTCATAAAAGGGCGACTGAATCGGCTCAGAGTGTTAGGCATTCTTTGTTGTTAATTTTAAGAACAGAAGTCCTTGCTGTTTGCTCTCACAAAAAGGATGAAGAAATATCTAGATGTGGAAGCCTTCCAGTCCGAAAAGTGAGAATAATAAGGGTTTCATTATGAAGAACAAAATGGTTTTGAGATACCCTCCTTTTGTAGAACTCTTCCGCGTGAAGATGCATTTAGCCAAAAGAAAATAAGACAGAAATGTGTGCTGTTTTCGTCAGAATCCATCACATATTCTTGAATATAAATAGTTACAAGGATACACCTCATTTTAGCAAAATAATCTGCCTCGACATTTACACCTCTAAGATGTCGAAATTCATTTCTTCTCCAGCATGAAATCAACGATGCGTCCTTTGCTAGCTTTTGAAAACAGTCCCTTTTACGTATGTAACGTACACATACACCACAAGAGCTGAAGTGCTAAAATCTCGAAACTCCCGTATCGGGAAGCCCAAACGGGACCTTAGTAAAAACATATATAGTGTTCATTTATTCAGCTTTCGTCTAATTTCTAATACATGTATTTGAAATTAGAAAATACCTCATAAAATTGCAAAACTTTGATCAATTGCATACAGATACATCTTTATATATGCGTTAGTGTTCAGATCCGCGGAGTTGTCTTCCATTTGGCTCTTGTCTTCACCGAAATATGAATCAATAAGTGTCACTTGATGATGAAAGGTAGATTACTCTTGCAGTTTCATCATGTGGCAGTTCAGGACGGCGAATTTTCCTCGCAAGAATACTAAATTCTATTAATTGGTTAAGCATACAACAATCATCTCAACCAAAGTGACATGATGTGTATTGTCAGTGTATGTCATTGCCGAATAGTATGTTTTATGGTTTAATGGACAGAAAGATAATATATTTCAAGTGACAAGAACAGTAGCACGGTACATTACATAGTAGGCTAGATATCAAGTGTAATTTAATAATTTAGGAAAGTGTATTCTAGTAAATACCGTAAAAGACCTAAACTAATCAATTTGATTAATAACTAGGATAACGGCAAAAATGCAAAAAACACATGGTAATTAATTTTTATAACGTGTAATTTCAGCGACATTTATAACTTCATAAAATGGCAGAAACAATCTCAACATTTATCTCCAATGTACGGGTCGTTGCACCTCAGTAATATGGAATCAGAAATAACAAGAAAGAAACATCGAGTAAATCATTAAGTAATACATATATATGTACATCAGATGATTATTAGATGCAGAAGTTATATTATTGTGGAAGGCAATTACATGTACGCTACGAGGGATCTCGGGTTTAAGATGAAAATCAACCCCTGAAGATTCAAAGGTGGCCAATCAGGAAGGGGTAAGCATCCCGATCGGCCGCTGCCCATCAGGTCAAATTCAAATGGAATAAGCGAGGAATAAAGTTCATTACAAGTGGTTAAACGTCCAATTTAAACATTTGGACAAACAACTTGTAACCTGTAATGTTTTAAATTTTGCATTTTCAATGACAAAACTATGTTACATGTAAAATAAAAACACGAAATACATCTAGACTCCACTGCTGGTTTTTAATTTTATCTTTGATTATTCTCCGTATCTGACATAGAAACACAAACAAAACTTTATGAAGTTGTGATATATTCTGTCTTGGATCTATATCTTCATATGATGCACACATAGAATTGCCAATTCAAGTTTTCCAGAGTTATAATTCGTTCACGAGTGAGCTCCCTTTTTATGTCTCTTTTTCAGAATCGGTGTAGCCGCAATCCTGCATCCGCAAACATTTCAGCATTTTTATCTAAAGATCAATACACTGTTTCCATTAGAATTTAAAGCCTAGCCTGAACTCTGTGACACACACCAAGAAAGAAACAAACAAATTGGAATGAAATGGAATCTTTTTACTCAAATGGTGGTGATCACTATTTATTTGTGAGGGAAACAACTCGGTTACAAAAGAACCCGAAAAGAGACCACCATCCTTTTGCAACTAAAGTGGCAAACAGTCTCTCATAATCAACACAGATTCCAATGAAGCTCGATTACGCGCTGACGAGAGGTGAGATACTGTAAAGCGCTATGTTCTGATCTTTTGGTCACGAAGCCCCGTCACATTATTTTTTTTTATTTATTTCAAACACCAAAATACTTGTACGAGTCAGGCAAGAAGGGGCATACATTATAAGTATATATCTGGATGCTAAAGAGTTAAAAAAAAAGATTAGAAAATATCTGAATCATATTTATACTTTCAGTGATAGATATTCCATTAAGTTCAAAAATTGTGTGCTTGGAAACCATAAAACATAAAAATAGTTGAGTAATTCAAGCTCATGTAAACCCCGTATTGTTTTACATTAATACTGTCGATTACACTATCGTTATTGAACAAGTAATTTGATAGAAAGGAAAATCCGAAACCTTACGGTACATTAACATTTATCTTAGTATATGGCGTATATCAGATGTTTAAATGATATTTATGCTCTTTTTATAGCGATACCACTTGTATTCAAGCTGTACGTCACTCTCGAACTTTTTCTTTTATCCATTTTAATCACCATACTTTGTACATATATTAAACGAATCGGAAACAAGTCAGATTTGCATAATAAGAATTATAAAGAGAATCGAAAATCTATACTTTTTTCAGATATGTAATCCATAAGGAACGGAAATGTTTTGCTTGCAAAGCACTAAAATACAAAAAAGAAAAACGAAGAAGAAAAATAAAACATGCTAATTGTCTTACAGTTGTACTTTATATTACACTACCATAATTGAACAAGTAATTTGATAGAAAGGAATATTCAAGACTTTCATCTACGGTACATACACATTTATCTTAGTATATAGCATATATCAAATGTTTAAATGATATTAATTCTCTTCTTGTATTCAAGCTTAACGTTACACCCGACAATTATTTTCCTTTTCTTCATTTTAATCACCGTATTTTTTTACATATACTAAACAAAGGGAAACCAATTTGCATGTTAAAAATTCAAAAGGGAATCGAAATCTCTGGATGCATCTATACTTTTTTAGATATGTATTTTATTAGGTACGGAAATCATTCACTTGCAAAGCATTAAAATACTAAAAAAAACAACAACAAAATTAAAAACAAAACAAGCAAACGAAACAAAAAAAGTAAGCGTTTTAGCGTGCAACCCCCCTTATATTGTCTTACAGTTACACTATCGATTGCACTACCGTTATTGAACAAGTTATCTGATTGAAAAGAAAATCCAAAGCCATCATGTACGGTACATATGCATTTATCTTAGTATGAACGTATATCAGATGTTTAAAATATATCAATTCTCTTCTTGTAGCGATATAAATTGTATTCAAGCTTGCTACACTCGACAATTTCTCGTTTATCCATATTACTTACCATACTTCTTACATACATTAAACGAAAGAGGAACCAATCTGATTTGCATAATAAAAAGAGAGAGCTAGCTATTCAGGCTCATGTAGGCCCCTTTATTGTCTTCCTGTAATACTATCGATTACACTATCATTATTGAACAAGTAATTTGATAGAGAGGAAACTCCGAAACCATCATCTACGGTACATATACATTTATCTTGGTATATAGCGTATATCAGATGTTTAAATGATATTAATTCTCTTCTTATAGCGATATTGATTCTAACAAAGCAATGTTAAGCTGTTTATACGACAAAAACGTCGTGTATTATGTTTATATGTGTATCATAGGGGCCTAGATTGCTTTGTAAAATGCCCCAATTATCCAAGAGGACATTTGTTTCGTTTCGGGATGGAATAAAGACTTAGTTTATTGTATGTGACACAGAGATCTAGTCTGGTTTGTGTCGTTTTACGATCTATTTGCGCTGAACGATGAGTCTGGAATCCTAAAGTGGTCAGTTATGATAGGTTTGTAGATACAGCATTTTATTATCATAGATATATAAAATAAATTAGACAAAACAATGTATCAGATTTTAGCAAAAATAGCGATTAAGACTATTCTTTAGTTTGTGCAAATGCTAAACTTTGAAAAAAAAACAGAATGAGAGCGAGAGAGAGACGTCAAATTCATACCTGTAATATATGAAATATTTACTCCTTTTTCTTTATTTGTGTGTTAAATCTTCCGTAATTAATTCAGTCGGGATATTACATCATATGAAATAGATATATACACGCGTTTCATGCAAATTCATTGACTTAAATTATGTACTTGCATAATCTTATTGTCTTGTAGTAGATTAAAACTTTAAGCTTGCCGTTTGGGAAGAAGCTTTGTGATGGCAAATCAAAAAGGAATACAATGATAAACAATGGCAGAAACAACAGTAATGATAGAAAGAGCAACATTAGCATCAACAACAATGGTAACAAAAGCAACAGATCTAGCAGTTACAAAAACCATAGCTACAGCAACATTAGCAGTAGAAATAAAATCAGCATTAGTAGTAGTAGTAGTAACAACATCCGCAACAGCAATATCAATAGCAGAAGCAACATCAGTAACAGCAACAATTGCAACATCAAGATCAACTGCAGCAGTGGCAACAACAAGAATAGACCTGACATCTAAGAAGAGGCAATATATTCGGACATAGAGGAACTGAAAAACCATGTTGACAAATTTTAAGTTTTCTTTGTGCAAAATCAAATAAAGTACCATTTGTGAAATTTTAGTGTCATTTTGATATTTGACGACTTTGAACTCGTTAATTCTTTCATCAGTAAATCTGATTCTCGCATTAATTTTCGATCGGGCTTGGATATACCTTGGATATTCTTTGGTTTTGATTGACATAAGTCGTCAATATTTATTTCACACCATTATTCCTAACGGATGGAAGCTATAGATAGCGATTTCTGAATGCAAAATTCAGCTTTATTATTCGAAATTCTTTTGACAAAAAAAAAAAAAAAAAACAACAAACAAATCATCGAGTAACATAAGTATCAAAGAGAATGGTTAAAAAGTTTTTTAAAGCTTTTAGAGATATGCATATAGACAAGACGTATTCACATATGCATATGAGAGAAATTCTAATATGCACTGTGTCGGCATCGTAAATTAAGGAATGGAAATTATACTAAATCTTGTCAGATCTAATGTATTATATTCTATTATGTACAAAGTATGCAAGTCAGAACATTAACCAATCGATACATTTTTGGTTCACTTTCTTTAGTTTGATTGTCCCTTAGTGGCCGCCCTGGTTAACGTATTCGTCTACCGATCATGAGGTCTTAGGTTTTAATCGATACGCTGCGGTTGGTTTTCCCTGCCCCTTGGATAAGTCAATAAAACCGAGGTTCCGTGTCACAGCAGGTGTCAGCACGTTACAGAACCCTTCACTACTGAATGCCCATATCTGCCAAGCATGGGCCAAATGTGTCTCATCTCACCGGATTTGATGACGTTTCTATATAAGTGAAAGATTCTTGAGTGGGACGTTAAACAACCAACCAACCAATAAATGTCCTTGTAAACAAAAAGGAGGGAATTTCGGTCAACAAACAGAATTTGTACACCACCGTGGTACCTGATCCCACCTCTTGGTCTTCAGCGGTCACCACAATTTATACGCTATTCACCGGCTTTGTATTTTGTCTTATGGATCTCATGATGGTGGGTACTTTTGCATCTGTTTTTTATAAGCTGTTTTGATCATATATATATCATATATATTCCCACTGCCTATTACTTAAACGTCTGTGTCGTGATTAAAAACAGTGATATTACGGATAATATTCTCACTACTGTTATTTGTTACAACGATAAATGCCATTTTTATTTTGATCAAGGCAAAATAATATCCATGTACTATTTAAACACCCCTTAAATAGATCTATTTAATATTTTGAATCTGATTCACTTTAATTTATCTATTTTGTGTTATTTGAATCTTAAAACTTTCAAACATCAAGTTTAATCTTAGAAATATGAGATCGGCATTTTACTGAATTCGTAGTTTCCATGAATCATTTGTGACGGACGTGGTGCTAACATAGGACGCTTCCGGATACCTGACTTCATCAAATTTAGAGTTTGCAATTGTTTTCCGTGTTGATACCTTTATTATTCACATTTAGTATACGACTAAGATTTTTGATTAACCTCTAGTACTTCTTCGATTTTATTTTGTTATTCTTCGGATGTACAGGTAATGGTACAGTTTGTTTTAAATATGATTATTTACTGTCAACAGAAATAAGCCTCACATTTTTATAAATGTACCCTGAAAAAGATGTCCTGTTGTACATGCATGTTAAGAATGATTTATGTCATATTTTCCGACCATAATATTTCATTTTGTCAAATCTACTCAATAAAAAAAGTATTCATATTTTAACTTAATATACACATTCCACGATCAATCTCCATTCATATTTTTTTCGGGGAACTACATGTAAAAACATTCACGTCTAAGGCTGGCATAGCCTAGTTGTTGGTGTGTACGCCTTCCATTCATTGGGTCATGGTTTGAACTCGAACCAAACTACGGTTAACTCTCCCTGTCTTTCGGATGAAACAATAAAATAGAAGTGTCATGTCACAGTAGGTGTTGGCAAGTGAGAGATTTCTTCCTGCAATAAGTGCCGAGCATATGTAAAATTTGTCACCCTTCACCGTTACACGGTAACGGTTCAATATGAATGAAATATTCTTGAGAGGATCGTTTAACAATTATACAATCAATCAAATACAACAAATATTTTACTTCCTGGAATGCAACTGTTATACAAAAATTTGTTTCTTGTTTAGTGCACTCTGAAGACCCAGCCGTGTTCTGCGTCTGGAGTACAGGATTCAATTTACCAGACACCATCATGGGAGTTAGCGTTCACTTGAAGTGTCATTTCCCTCGCGGGCTAATCACGTGACATGCAAATGTGACACGTACACTCTAGCACATTGAGATAATTATTCTGGGACTTATCATACGTCAGTGTTTCTACGGATATTGCGCGTAGTCCCCATAGACCTAACGGATTAAATGGGCGATAAGGAAAATAAAGATTGTAGACTGTCTTGTTTCTCTGTTATGCAAATTTACTTATATATATGGCTTACAAGAACAAAAACTACATAAATGCGCACATTTTTCATTTAAAGAGTAGCATAAAATGAATAGAAATAACGAAAGATTAAAATGACTCTTTTCCTTTTAATGTAAAATGGGTGTAGCAGAAGACACCAAGGGGCATTCCAAATAGAATAAGTCAACGACAGACAAAGTCGTGGCCAAAACAAAAAGGAGATAATAACAAATTACAAACAGAAATACACAAATACACTTATAACTGAAAAATAGAGTAACACGAACCCCATTAAAACCGGGGGGGGGGGGGGGGGGGGGGTGTTCAGGAGCTCCGGGAAATTGCTCAACTTTTTAATACACTTGTATAGAATAAAAAAAATAAAACAGACGTTAAAGCCTTTTTTCCAAAAATTGGGTTAATCATATCAATACGTGTGCTTTTCTATTTTAGATTATTTTTCAAATGAACAAATCTATTTGCAATTTATATGCAAATCTACGATATGAAGAAAACAATATCTGAAGATTAAGAGAACCTAGAATCTTACATGGGTGTAATGAGTGTCTGTTTATGCAATCCGAGGGTATCCCGAGGATTGACATTTCAGATTCTTACCACGAGGGTTTAGATTTTCTTTTCCACACAACACATCCATGTTTGATTCTTTTTCTCTCACACTTCCACGACTAGAATGTATGTACACACAGAACTTGGTATAACATTCAGCCATTAAATTCCTATATTCGACGTCATAGCGCGTGCGAGCTGTCTTTCCCTAGAGAAAGACAGAGTTATCTTTTCACGGGTAAATATTGTCTTTCACGGCCAGGAAAATTAAAATTTTTGTCTAGTTTATTACCTGTTTTAATAATATTTTCAAAAAAGAAAAAAAAACTGTAAAAAGCTGATAATTGACTTTCGCAGTAGTTTCTGTTAAAATGTGTTTTATTCCACCAAGAAGCAAAGTTTCGGGGATATATAGTTTTTAGTCTCTTTGTCTGTCTGTCTGTCTATTTGTCCGCAAAAACTTTAACATTTGTCATAACGTCTGAACGATACGTGATAGGCCTTTCATATTTTACATGTTTATTCCTTGTGACAAGACCTTTTTGTTAGTGCCATAACTTTTACCTCTGGGCCTTGAAATTCGAATTTCGCCTACTTTTGGTTTTCCGAAAAAACTTTAACATTGGCCACAATTCCTTAATGGTAAGTGAAAGTGGTTTCAGATTTCAAATGTGTATTTCTTGTGGTAAAACCTATATGTTGTACTTTGACCTCTCTGTTGGTACCATAATTTTTGACTTCCTGACCGTGACCTTGTACTTTGACCCACTTTTGAAAAACTTGAACAACAAAAAACAATATATACTGAAGTGGCAAAAGTATGAGCAACCAATGTCAAAGCTGTGTATTTTTAAAAGAAAAAAAGTACAGCTACGTTTTCACTATCACTGCCATTTCAGGAACATATATTGAGTTTATAGATGCACTTTCTCTAGCTTTTTCTTTTCTCTAGATCATAGCTTCGAGCTTTTCAGCTACGTTCATATCATTTTCTGAGTGTGATATACAAACCATATAAGTAAGCCATTTACCGTTCACTTTGTAGTCTATATTAGCCAAATAACCACATTATTTCTCCTCAGATACACTTGAAAAGAGAGAAACCAAAGTAATGTCACGCACGCAAATTATCTGCATTACTTACTCCGGTCGAATTTACAATCATTGTTTTCTATAACGGTCAAGGAACGAACTTCTTTACCATATTTTGTCTTTTATTTTCTTTCTCCGAAGAGTGTCTCAATGGAGATATACAGAATGAAGGTTTCCATTAACTATGTTTAGGAAATTCGGTACTGATGGCTCAGATTAACCCGGATATTTTTAGGAGGACGTTTCTTTTTTTATGAATTATATTGATGATGTCGAAAATTTAACCGTACCTACTATGAAATAGTAATATTTATAAATTGTTTTATGCAAGACAGCTATTCGTTGTTTTCCGGTATTGCTCGTCTTCAAATCAAAACGAATATATGACGTATTTGTAACTATGACGTAACGAGACACCTATCACCAAATGACTTTACAATTCAGAGACAAGTTTATATCTTAGAATAAACTTTTCTCCTGACATTTGCTCTGTAACGCAAATAATCCACTGATAAATGTTTTCTGGAAAATCTTTATCACAATTGAGACTGATGTTTTGATCATACATCGATTCTCAATCACAAATTACTGTCTTCAATCTGACAAGAAAATATTTCCAAAATAACAAAGTCTGCATTTCTTGCCGACTACGCAAACGCCTTTGCACAATGGAAAACCATATATGCATAAATATTGACTGCGCTCTCTAATGGTGAGAAATTCTCTGCGGGAATTACGTGAAATACGAGAAAATAAAGCCATGTTTAGTAAACGGATAGACTGGAATGAGTTTTTTTTTTTTGGTATTAGCAGTGGCCCTCGACAGATGGCAGTCCCTTAGCGTAGCGTTTGTGATTACACATCAGTATAATGTCAATACCCTTGTTTATACAGATAGTCAAATCCATCGTCCTCTTTGATTAAACTCCGTATCCTGATTGATGCTTTAGACATTCTTCAAATAGAATTTGATGAGCCGAGATCAAATTTTGTCTTGAAGTCAAGTTTGAAAGACGGCATAAATGATTGTTAAGGGAGATTCATAGATCTTCGTCGCGGCAAGAGTGTCAGGGAATATAGCGTATAAAACACATCATATGATATGTCAGCTGTTGGATTTTTTATAAGTCTGGGGTCCAGTTACACATTAACTTTTATACACTGTTAAATAAAACCATGAGTTAAGACGTATTATATTTGTGGTTAAGTTTAAGTTAAAATTCGTATCAGTTAACACATGCATAGTTAACTAAACAACTGTGCAACACTGTGCAACACTGTGCAGCTTTAGCTTATGGTTGCAGGCTAACTACCAGTT
>JACSZP010015292.1:2710-14855 GCA_016161895.1 Pinna nobilis | reverse complement strand
AAATAGCATAAATTTATTTAGTTCAATTTGTGGTGGGCTCGTAGAAATCCGTGTGGGCTCCTAAAATCTATGAAATAGGGGCCCACATGGCCCCTAGAAATTTTCACGAATTTGCACCCCTGTCATAGTAAGCCCATATAACTCTTGAAACCATGCAATAGAACTTTTTTGTATGCACAGCATGACAAATAGCTTGAATTTAATTATTATCACCTCATATATAGAGTAAGCGGTCTAGGGAGTTTGAATCTGCAACCTCATGATCTGAAAGTGAACTCTACATGTGCCGAAGACTGCTTGACTGTATTGTTGTGTAATGTCGCAATGTTCAACTAAAAAAATCTTTCACTTTATGGAGACCTCACCGTGTGCTGGTGAATGATAAATTTTGTCTATGCTCGACACTTATGGCTGTAGAGCAGGGAGGGTTCTTATGCCAACACCAACTGTGACACGGGACCTCATGTTTTTACTTTTTCATCTGAAGAAAGGGACGGCCAACCGCAGCGTGGCCCTGGTGGATTCAAACCCTAGGCCCTTCAATTCAAAGTTGAATGCGTGAACCACTCGGCCCTCTCCTTATGTGCTGGCAAGGGAAAATAAATTTTGTCTAGGCATGACAGTATAACAAGGAGGGTTCATTACAATTTACAGCACCAACGCCTACGTTACTGCAATGCTGAACCTTAGATTTTCTGCCTCATCCATAAGACAGTGACATCGACTGAGTAACAGTCAACGGCAGTTAGGGCCAGAGTATATCAATGCAGTTTACTTCTATTTCTTAATAGGCCTACCTTGGTCCACTGTAAGGTAAATTTACCTGTCAGATCGTCATGTCTAAAAATAGATGCTAGCTGACTCATCATAATTTGAATTTTGCTGTTGAGTCAATGTGTTATTGCAGATGTTACAAACCTTTCAAACTGTGATCTGTTTCTTTTACCACCGGTCAGTACGGTCATAACACGGTTATTGTTTGGGGTGAAAGGGTTAAAATTTGCTTCCACTTTTTCCTCTTTTTGTGCCCTTTTTCTCTCATCTGTCAATCGCCGCCTCCTAGCTTTCTGTAATAAAGATTTTGGGGTGTGTGGCGTGTCAAAAAGTCTTAATGCATTCAATCGCCGATGTGGAGGGGAGAGGGGACAGGCAGGGGATGTAAAGGGTTTTCCAGGCACTGGAACACGCTGTTCTGTTTGATCTTCGTCCACATCCCCTTCGTGGCCCTCGTCAAGTCCGGCGAAAGGAATTGAAAAATTTTTTGATCGTGGAATTCTCCGTGAAAGCTTGGGACTTGGCACAGGTGAAGGCGAAGGTAAATCCAAATCTAAGAAATCGGAAGACTGGTCATCCATTCGATCTGAATTATTGGCAAATGGTGACGAAATTGGGCTAGATCCGTTACAACAGTCAATATCCTGTGGACTCAACTCGCCATCAGAATCCTGATATGTTAATGTCCTAATTATATTTTCATTACGCTGTTTTAACACAGATCTTTTTCCTCTCCGATGTTTTGGATGTGAGATCGACATTTTCACCCGAAAGGTCGGTCCAGTGACGTCTTATTATTTCCGTATTCGATAAACAACTGTTTCTGACACTACCTGCTTACGCCACGCTTTTTGAGAAATGGCGGGTCCGTTAATCATATGATCAAATTGACCAATCAACGCGCAGTGTTTTATAGTCTGTTTCAATGTTATTGATGAGTCTATAGTCTATCAATAATATACTCAGTAGAGACCGATTCATGAATATAATATTTAATCTTGGTTCTAAACTTACATTATTCATTTTTTAATGAAAAGAACTGACATAGGTAGTATTTATAAAGCACATTCCTTAAAAAGAAGAGGTGATTACTTATACAAGATCAGAGAGATCTATTCATTTTTGGGGGGGGGGGGGTGTTAGTGTACATGTAGGCCTACATTTTTGGCTTGGTTACGTCCTTTGCTTCAAACATTTATTAACTTTTTTCAATCGTATTAAATTTTGATAAGTAATGATATCTTAAACATGATAAGCGGTGTTCTTAAACACAAACAATGTACTCTCTTTTAAAAGTGTTTCTGTGTTAGTTGCATGCATCTTTGTAAATTTACATTTTAAACACAGTATCGTGCACGTGTGACCTATAATATTGTCAAGGTTCACCAAAACTTATCAATTATATTGATTATGCTACCGAATCATTCTTGGTACATATGTATGCATTTTATAGCCCGCCGAAACGAACTTGTGATCCACCCATATGCTTAATTTCTGATCTGCTTATCGTGTATAATATGTACCATCGGCCTTATTGTACAGATTTTGTGCCATATCCAAATCTATAAAAATACGACATCATAATTACATGTACGTTTTTACTATATAACGCCTGAGGCATTCCTGTATACTAAATGTTTACACAAGTGTTGTACCATCAACACAAAATCTATTATCTAATCCATTTCTGTCAGAAATACAAATAAAAATAGATAGACAGATCTAGGGTAAATAACACTGATTTTAGAAATACTCCCAATAAAAGAACACGGGTATTAACTGATAGTGACCAAAATGGGGCTTACACACAAGCATTATTTACCCAGTCGTATGTTTGTTTGTTGGACTATATTAGACAGAGACTTTTAAGTGTGAAGATTTGTTTTTTACCAAAGAGTTGAAAGTGTGGCGATACATATATGCATATTTACATTTATTTGATATCATCAGAAAGCACAAAGATAACTATTTGTTAAAACTACTGACATGTCATACACAAAGAAAATTCAATCATCACACGACATTTCAATTATTTACTTGCCAAGTCTCCCCTATAATTAAGTAGGAAGAATGCCTTTTTTACATAAAAGTTTTATAATTTAGCCCCCCCCCCCCCCCCCCCCCCCCCCCCCCGCCTTTATGTGACTGAATATTTCCCACACAGAAATTTTTCAAGGTTGGCAAGTCTGCTATTATTTATCACTAATAACTTATTTTTTCTCTCCCCTGTATCATGACCTCCTTGCCCAAACTCAGTAACAAGAATACGCCCACCCCAGCAATTCAAATTGCAACAAAAGATACCCGTGCACCTTATACATATACATGTAGTACATTAATAGTTCATTATCATATAAAAAATTTTGGTGATCGTCACGGAAGTATAGGGCCTGCTTGATCAGAGAGTCTGTCTCGTGTGCCGAGACCAGAGTTCGATCCCAGCCCTTGACTGAGAAACCTATAGGCCTATGTAGTTAACATATTGGTATACCAACCTTTAGTTAGTTCGCTTAGGGCTCGATATTTAGAAGCTTAGAGGTAGGATTCAATGTTTAAAACCGATCCCCCGCCGGGTCACAGTATATGGATTTGTATTGAAAAAACCCGTGACTTGTTCAATGGGTTTTACTGATGTACCAAACATAGACCCAAACTCTGTCCCACGGTGACGTCTACATATAAGTTGATCGAGGACAATATTTCTTTCGTCTAAAGAGCAATGACAAAGTTGACTAGTCTACATGTAGGCCTATATGTCGTAGTTATTCAACTGACCCAATGCGGGCCTTTAACCACTGTTCAAAGCAGTTTCTGTAGGCTATGGACGGCAAAGTGGTTTACACCATCAAGTTATCGATCCTTTCTGATTCATTTCGCCACAGGAGTAGCGTACGTATGTCCCCCCCCCCCCCCCCCCCCCCCCCCCCCCCCCTTGCTCGCGCGGCATGTTATCTTTTAAATTATCCGGATTAGAAATAGTAAGGATAACTGTCATCATCTAGCCAGTCTACTCTCCCTAAATAGCATTACTCTAATGCGGTAATCTGTAAAGAAAGTAATACTTGCTGGGTATTTACTCACTCTTAATCTTCTTACATTGAGAATTTATTTTGTACAGTTAATCCAAGCCCTGTTCTCTAATCTTGTCAAGTTTTCTTTTTACCAGCTATGGATTGTTTGGTTTTTGTTATTTCTACTGCATGCTTACGCGTCACATCTATCAATGGGTTAGCAAGAACGAACATCGATGGGGTTTCATTAAATCCTTTATAGATACATTCACATTTTCTTCAATGAGTAGAATCAAGAACGGATCCAGGATTTTTTTCCAGGAGTGGGGGTGTCGAGCTTGTGGCAAGAAAACAAATGTTAATGGACATGTAGAAACATAATTCGTCCATGAATTATGATGGTACAATGTATTACACTATACTTTGCAAATTCCAAGGTGGGGATGTTCCGGGTCCCTGACACAACCCTTTAGGTCCGTCCATGTGTATGGTCATGTTCATCTTAAGATTACGAGATTGAAAACGGAAACAAAAACAAATCAAATACCCTATAGAACAGATGGCAATTGAAAAAAACATAGGGATATGTTGTTTTAGTTATATGCAGTCTAGTGGAGGGGGAGGACTGTATATCCAACCCTTGGTTCAGACGGGCCTTATTCGACATGTGAAGAAATAAGAATATGTTTTTTGAAAAATGCTAACACAACATACATGTAGTTGGATCTCTATCAGTCATCAGGGAGTTCTGAATACATCATCCTTGCAGATCCGCCCATGAGAATTTATTGTGACGTTTTTTGATAGTTCTAATTACTTACTAATCGATCACAGTTTACTATCAAACATCACCTAAGTTGTAATGGCTAGCACCATTCACTTTGATAGTATACCTTACACAGCAGGGACGCGGCGAGGGTGCGTATTCAACCTGATTTTCTTGAACAGAAGATGAAACAATGCAAGCGATCACTAATTTGACCCCCCATTGAGTAGCATTATTTTAACAGTGTTTAGCCGTTGATTACGTCATTGTGTCCCCCCCTTTCGGTCTGTTTCGATCAAATTCACCGTGCCATGTTTGTTGCGCGCGGTTGAAATGGTGTGATGGCCTGAATGGTTCATTGTTTTATTAATTTTAAGACGTGGGTTCTGAACTACGATAAACAATCCATGGATTAATCGATCGCCCTGTTATCATGTATGTTTCTTTCCCCATCAAGCTTTTACACATCGCCTTTCATTTGATGTCATATAGTAACTGAATTATTAGAGTGAATTGTTCTGCAATGAAAAAGAAAAACAATTGATGAAAGGACGGATTCAGAAATCTATATTTATCTATAACATATGTATAGGGGCACATTCGGCTTCTCTTCAGATCAGAGACATATAATATATGTCTCTGTTCAGATGTGGTTTTCAAGAAAATCCCAGCACAGTACTCGTAACTGGTTATTACACCTCTAGTCCCTGGAGAATTTCTTTTCATTCTTCTTCTTTGGATATTTGCGTAACCTTATGGACCGCAAATGTATTCCATAAAATGGCAATAAAATACGTGTTCTCTCAGTGATATATGACTCCGATTCTTCGAAAATTTGGAAAAATCCAGAGAATCGATACAGGGTATTGAAATTATTCATGTATGTTTTTTTTGTTTTGTTTTTTTTAATTATTTCATACTCAATCTTGCATCTATTCAAACTGAGTTTAATTGAAAGAAATGCTGTTTACACTAATATTTGTTGGAAATCGAACACGCCAACTTATGTTTAACTGTTGTTGTTTTTTTCATACTATAGGGAGACTATACCGATTTTTTATGTATTTTTTTTTTATTTCTCATGATAAAACACATGTCTCCCCCATGAAAAAAATCATTTTTCATATTGATTCTTAGTAGAATCAGAGACGTATATAACACATGTGTTATATACGTTTCTGGTAGAGTTTAGAGTCTCCCCCATTAAAATGAAAAATCACCCCATAAAGAATGTTCTAGGTAGGCAAGTTTGGATTTTGTTTGTTGTTGTTTTTGGTTTTTTTTTTTTTTTTTGGTTTGTTTTTTTTTTTTTTTTTGCGGATGTTCAGCCGCCTTTCTATTTAAATCCCTCCGCGAAATTGATCAAAAGCAATCTTTACCAAGTCTGTATTATCTTAATCTCTCTATCTATGTTCCGAAATATTGACCAAATAGATATGATCATGTGACTGAAATATATCTTTTATCCATTTATAATGTTCGTCATAATATCCTAGAAAATCCGTTTCCGTTCCGCGTCTCCACGTTCCGTTTTATGCCAGCTGTGGTAATGCCGACAAAGAAGATACAATATAAATCTTTTATCAATATTAATAGATATTAGACGGCACATTTTTTCCATGGTTTCATCTGTAATTGACAAACAAACACGGATTTATTTTAATCCTTATTTGAATGTAGATTACCCGAACGACCTACCCTTTGATCATGTTAACTTATTATGTTTGTTGCTAAACACGTGTTTGAAAGCGGATAAACAGAAATAAATGGATGGCATTGTTATTGTTTTTATATACATGTATTTTTCTCAAATGTAATAACATTTAGTTCGAAGCCCTAGCATTTTTAGTTCTTTAGTTAAATCGGAGACATATGTACGGCCCTATATGTATACATGAATATGTCTTTGGTTAGATCTACCGTTTGGGAATTAAATGCCATCACGTGCAGGCTTATTAAACACGTTGTTGTTCTTTTTAATTGCTCCAAAATATGTTTGCATATTTAATTAGATAATACTTTCTTGCGTTCTCAGCCGCTCTCTCGAGTAGTCCGTGGCGCTGGGTATTCTTTTAAAAAAAAGAGAAAATAAGAGAGACAAGTGTACGATATGTGTTTGATCTTTTACCTTCACTTGCACAGTATTGCCAATTCTCTCCCATAATTTTTTATAGATAATGCGCGGATCCAGGATTTTTCAGGGGGTCGACATTCCCCAGGGGGTCCAACTTGTAGAAAGGAAAACTTGTCCCTGTTAAAATAAGATTTAAGCATAATTGACCAATATTGGTACATATTTTGCAAATTCCAGGGGCGGACCTCCTCAACCCCTCTAGATCTGCGCATGTTTTTCATGTAAAATTTTGATAATTACTTGAAATAAGACACGTCTCTCCATGTAAAACTTGTTTCTTATCATTTCTAAGTAGAATAAGGTCTACCAAATGAGTTTGAAAAATCTCCCTATGAACATTTTTCAAGGTTGGCAAGCGTGCTTCCATTAATAAGTATCATGTTCCTTTTATTTATTTATTTTATTTGATTTACTGGGGTTTTAACAAAAAGTAGGAACATGATGTATAAGAACACATGTATGTGTAAGTTGTGTAATCGATGAATTTTGAATAAACGTTTGATGTATAAAAAACTAAACAAATAAGTAAGTATATTTATATAATTGTATATAAACATAATTCATTTCGCCTGTCGTTGATATTGACAAACCTTAATTCGAATAATTTAAGAAACATTTTTGTTTTCATATTGATAGTTACTTTATTTAAAAGAAAACAAACAAATCGGCTATAATTATCATTCCACGTTGTAATTATCCCAAAGTAGACTACTTTACAATGAGATGTCATGGTTTATAATCCGCTGTTTTAACAGTAATTAACTTTTTTATTATTTTCTGATTGTTGAAGATAAATTTATAATTCCTTGACAACGTTCTATAATTATCTCCCTAAAAAGTCGTTTTTGTCACCCGGTCACTGCAAGTGACACGACTGTACGGTTTTGATTGCAATTTACTATGTTTATATAGCGTCACCGACACCTAGGGCCTCCTTAGGGGAAATTCAAATATCTCTCTCTCTCTCTCTTTCTCTCTCTCAATTTACACTACCTGTTGTCAAAAGTAATACTTAAATCTCTTAATAACGCATATCAGTTTATTAATCATTATTACAAGGGGAAGGCGCTGTGGGTGACTAGTAAGTTGGAATTTTTGGAATTTAAAAGCGAGCAAAAATCCCATTCAAAACCTTTAAAGGATGGTAAGGTATCAATCAAGTCAAATGGTGCAGTGTTTGTTTTGTTGGATGGAAATACAATACACTTAATTGCACCAAAAAAATGAAATTAAATAACACATGAAAATTAAGAAAAGAAAAAAACGCTCCGATGCAGTAGCCAAGAGGTGAAGTCAAGTGTTCAAATATGAGCCACGTTCCGAGGTCCCTTGTCACAGTCCTTCATCGCACCATACAAGTGAAAGATTCCTGACTGTGACATTATACAACAAATCAAGAGGCAAGCAGAGAAGAATTTGTGGGCACAACCAGTCTCATGTATAAAAGCCCCCCCCCCAAAAGGAGATAAAAAAAGTTTTCCTGATATGAATTTAAATCAACATCTGCCTTAAAAATGAGAATTGCTATAGGCCTATAAATCAGAGAGACTTTATTAGTAATCAAGTAATTTATCTATAGCTCAGTAGACAGATACATGTACTGGCTTTTGTCTTCCCGGTGTATGTGCACTATGATCCAACTCTATACAATGACACAGATGGGACATTGAAAAATACGAAACAGTTGACAACGATAGTCCTTTCTTGGTTTATTATCTATAAACTATTTAATAATATTTGGTGTATTTCGGAGACATGATACGCTTTACCTTTACCGGTCACGCGTAAATCCATGTAAAGATCGTTTAAGATAATCGCCACGGTACGATCTAGATAATTAATGACCACAGTGAAATTACGCAATAGAGCTGAAATATTTCTTCGTAAGAAATGTAAATATCAAAACATAATGATTTCAATAAAGAATTTGTTGCCTCTAACGGTTTTCAAATGCGCTCGGCAATCAATTTCAATTCTCTTTGATCTCGAACATACCTGTAATCGATCTTATCACTTAAACGTACTTCCGTTATTTCTTTGTTTGAGTAATAAGTTTCCTTTTCAGTGCACAATAACTCAATTATTGGAAGATAACCAAAAATTAAAATTCACACCTGGAGTCTTCTCTAAGTGTCAAAAGGCCACGATTTACGCGTGGTATAGATGTAAATCAAAATATTAGACGCCTGAAATAATCCCATGGACATTTATTTGCTAATTGATTACTCGATCGGTCGTGTAGATAATTATAAAGTCTATAGTACACATTTTGACCTTTGATTTGGCAGTTCATTACAAACATATCTATCACTAATCTTCTTTATTTTATAATTGCAACTTAGTTCGTGAATAAAAAATGATAAAAATCGTGAATTACTTGGCCCAACATGCGCGAGGGGGGAGGGTCAACTTGTGGAAAGGGAAAACCCAACCATATTTAAATGAGAATCTAAGTATAAATGACCTTTAAGGAGAGGGGCGAACCCGCTTAACCCCCCCCCCCCTTCCCCCGCTTTGCTGCTCTGGTATAGCGTGTGTTGGCCTCTTGATCGTTGGTTAACTATAGATTGTACCACGGCATGCACATGCAAACTGTTATAGCATAGACATCTTCATGTGCACCACGTTAAGATACTTTTCATGAGACGGAATAAATGCTTTGTAAGAGGGGATGAGGTTGTTTTCGTCGCAATAGATTTCATATGAAGATCAGTTACATGTGTATATGGATATATCACCGTGTGTCGATGAGGGGCGACACATTTTGTCTCTGCTCGGCACTTGTGGCTGTAAAAAAGATGGACAGCCAGCGGCAGCGTCGCTGGGATTTGAACACACAACCTGACGACCAGAAGGCGAATTCTAACCACTGGATCACGGTGATTCTGTACATTTAAGTGAAAGGTTCTTTAGTCGGACGTTCAACAATGCAAAAACAACAAACTTAAAATTAGGATGCGATTACAATTGCGACCTTTTTATTTAGCGTTCCTTTTTGTTGTTTTAATATTTTCCTTAATGTGAGACAACGTTGTTGTTGTTGTTGTTGTTTAACGTCCCACTCAAGAATGTGAGACAACGTAAGAACTTTTTGGCAATCGACGCATACTAAAAATAAATCACTATCTCCTGGATTAATTCATTGTTTCTTTCTTATTCCTTTTCAGAAGATCGAGTAGATTTTACAACTGTCAATGGTATGTGAGGAAACGACTCACATTGGATTCTTAGAATCTACGGAACGGAATAATCAAATACATATATGCATAGACTTCATGGATTGACATTTATTTTCATAAGTGGGGTTTTATCAAACTTCTTGTAGACAAAATAATCTTCCCCTCGCGAGCGCGTGTCGACGTAACGGTCGTAAATCACCAAATGCTCGTTATTTCACAGCTGGTTGACACGTGGTATATAAACGGTAATGACCATAAAAATGACCACAACCACCTGTACTTATAAAATCATACGGGTAAACTTGTGATTTACGACGATTAGACTTTGTGACGTAATCAATATTGTCTAGACTAAAATGTGACGTTATTGACGTTTTGATATTGCCTATTGACTTCGGGAACTGCAGATGTGCGACAGATATGATAGTGATCTCACAAAGTGTTGAGGGAGAGAATGAATCATTTTCATGACCATGTAATAGTCTAGCAAACACTTCACAAATCACTAGTCCCTCATAACTTTGTTTGTAATGCAAAAATTTACCCAAAAAATTAATGCAATACTTTTTTTGTGAAAAAATCAAAGAAGAAAATTGATTGCAATAATATGGATAAAACAATGGAAAATCAAGAAAAATTCAAAGTAACCTTTACTAATTTTTAATTTACAAGAAATTAAAATGAGTTGTCTTGTACTAGTACTCATTTTTAATTTCCTCTGAATAAAAAATTAGTAAAGGACAAAAGCAATCGTTGATCGTCGGGTCCGTACCTTCATTTTTTAAGTGCTTTAATAATGTATGTTATGTATTATTTCTTTATATACTTTTAGTATGAATATATGTATCGGTTTATTCCCAAAAAGATGGCTTGCCATATTAGTTCATATATTCATTCATTTCTTTTTTAACATATCTTGAGTTATCAATTCGTCGTTTATCTCTGAGAGAGATGATTTGAACTTGCAATGCAATGAACAAGGTCAATCACTGATTTGTTCACATGACTCGGAGTAAATGATGGAGCTGTTATAAACTAAAGTTAGATATGCCGCTCGGCAATTATGAAAAACGGGTTACAAGATGTAAAAAACTGATAGACACCATCAACATAAATGCAGCGACAAGTCCTCATCATTGCCCGACAGTTCCGACAAACTAACTAACGTCAATGGTGCTACAATAGTCTGGTCAGCTTCCGCTTGCGTCACGTGATCGTATCAAAGGAGAATTTATGGAGTTAAAAGTCCAACAAACTGTTATTTAACATTAACAAGCCTGTGAGTTATAGTTCGTGGGAAAAAATAAACAAAACAAACGAGCACAAATATTTACAGTAATGACACGATACAGAACAACTAAACATAACAGTTTTATTGCATAAGTAATAAAAAGAATCGTTTAACGTTACCCTGCAAATTTCAGAAAAAGACCTCTGGCAAAAACAACACCACTTATTCGATCGTTTGACACATTCGATGCCCGAAGCCGTCTTGTCGGGTCGTTAATCAAAATCTGCATTGTGTTGGACAAAATTGATAATTTCTGTTTAAAAATTAAGCAATAAATCACTGTCTTAACTGATTTTACCCGTGTATACCACTGATTTGTACTTCTTAGTGTGTACATATTGGAAACCAAAAGACAACATACAAGAAGAGGGACAAAGCAGTTCTAATGGCCCGTATACAAATAACATGCTTGTTGTTTACTGATGGAAATTTGATTACATAGCTCGATGACTATGTTTATGATTACTCTCTCTCTCTCTCTCTCTCTCTCTCTCTCTCTCTCTCTCTCTCTCGTTATTTCTTAATGCTAAAGTAGGGAAGAAATGCTAGATGTGGCCTCTAGTTTGACACTTAGATACATTGACGATGTTTTGCAAATTGATAGGCCTAGGACAATATCCTTACGTATACGGACACACACGCCGATATTTCTGCCATTTAAAATGGCATCCAAATTGCTTCAAAATGTATAAACGGACATTTCAAGGGCTAACAAATACTGGTTAAGTTCATTATTTTGTAATATCACTTACTGAAATAAACAGACGTCTTCATGATCACGAACTGATAGCAAATGAGTTCAAAATTGGAAGAATGAAAATACATGTACCAGAAGAAAACATAACTTTATTTCTAAATCAGGTCAATAGTAAAGACAAATAAGTATGGTATGGTATTGTTGTTTATCATCCCACTCAAGAATATTTCACTCATATGGAGACGTCACCGTGTACCGGTGAAGGGCTACAAATTTTGCCTATGCTCGACACT
>JACSZP010015283.1:0-16223 GCA_016161895.1 Pinna nobilis | reverse complement strand
ATGTCAACTTTTACTGGTGAAGAACGACAAATGTTGCCTATCCTTGGCACTTTTGTCTGCCATCGTAAAGCATGGAGGGTTCTTTAAGTGCCAAGACCTACTGTGACAAAGGACCTTGGTTTTAATATACTGTCTCATCAGAAAGACAGGGATGGTCATCTGCAGCATGTCGCTGCAAGAATTAAAACTCCAAACACTATGATTCAAAGTCAACATTGTACATGTCTTTCACTATTCATTATACACAGTGTTCATTCATAGGTCTATCATTATACATTATATGTAGTGCACATTGCTTTTCACTATTAATTATAAAATGTGCAAATTGAAATGGTGCTTTAAAGGCCTATCACTTATACATTGGCAATGCCATGTAATTGCAATGGCAAAAGGCATGCAATTCTCCTTCACAGGCATATCATTATCCATTTTACCACTGCATATTTTACAGGTCTTTTACAGACCCATCACTATTCATTTAATGCAGTGCACATTGTACAAATCCTTTACAGACTTATCATTATTTATTATACCAGTGCACATTGTTCTTATACAGTCCTATCACTATTCACTATCTGCAGTGAACATCACACATGTCCATTATATGCTGATCAGTATATAAATGCACATATTAAATTTCGGCCATTACAGGCCTTTCACTATTCATTATACCACTGCACATTGTACGGGGGTCCTTTAAAGGCATATCACTAGTCATTTTATGTATTGCACATTGCACAGGTCCTTTACATGTTTATTACTATTCATTATCCCAATGCACATAATGTAGAGGTCCTTTACAGGCCAATCACTATCCATTATATGTAGTGCACATTGTACACATCCTTCACAGACATGTTTCTTATAGTACCACTTCATTTTTTACAGGTCGTTTACAGACTTATCACTATTGATTACATGCAGTGCTTATTCACATCCTTTGCAGACCTATCATTATTCATTAAAGCAGTGCACATTTTTCTTCTTCACAAGCCTATAACTATTCATTATATGCAGTGCACATTACACATGCCTATTAGTATATCAAAAACACATATCAATCTTGGCAATTGCAGCCCTTTCACTATTCATTATACCACTGCACATTGAACAGGTCCTTCAAATGTCTATCAGTATCTATTATACAGTGAAAATTATACAGGTCCTTGACAGACTTATCACAATTCATTAAGCGCTGATCATTGTACACTTCCTTAATATGTCTTTTTTTATTTCATTATATGTCCATTATATATGTATAAGTATATTAAATGGACTACGGATTGCCCCGTTTACCTCATCAAGACCTAGGGATCACGGCGGGTGTTACGGGTCAATAGGGGATGCTTACTCCTGCTAGGCTCCTGATCCAGGTCCTCTACAGGCCTATCACTATTCATTATATGCAGTACAAAAGCCTTTAAAGGACAGCCATGACTACTCATTATATGCACAGATCATTGCACACTTCCTTAACATGTATATCACTATTCATTATACCAATGCACATTGCACAGGTCCTTTACAGGTTTATCACTTTTCATCATACCAATGCACATTGTACAGGTCCTTTACAGGACTATTACTATCCATTATATGTAGTGCACACTGTACACATCCTTTACAGGAATATTTTTTCCATTATACCACTGCAATTTTTACAGATCCTTTAAAGACTTATCACTATTTACTATACGCAGTGCAAATGTACACATCCTTTGCAGGCATATCATTACTCATTATACCAGTGCACATTGTACAGGTCCTTTATCAATTATATGTATTGCACATATTGCACACAATGCAATTCTCCTTTTCAGGCATACGTTGTTCCATTATCCATGCTACCACTACATATTTTACAGGTCCATTACAGGCCTATCACTATCCATTATATGTAGTGCACATTGTACATATCCTTCACAGGAATATTTCATTCATAATACCACTGCATATTTTACAGGTCCTTAATTTACAGACTTATCACTATTCATTATATGCAGTGCACATTGTACAAGTCCTTTACAGGCATTATATCATTATACCCGTGCACATTTTTTTTCTTCACAGGCCTATAGCAATTCATTATCTGCAGTACACATTATTCATGTCCATTACATGCCTGTCAGTATATTAAATGCACATATCATAAATCTCGGCCATTACAGCCCTTTCACTATTCATTATACCACTGTGCATTGAACAGGTCCATTACAGGCCTATCACTATCCATTATATGTAGTGCACATTGCTTTTCAATAATCATTATTAAATGTGCAAGTTGTATATCTGCTTTAGAGAACATATTGTAAGATTCCTTTACTGCTCCATCACGATTCATTATTCATGTTGCATATCTTCTTTTCACACCTACCATTATATATCATACACTTTGCACATAACTCCTTTACAGGCCTTTCACTTTTTATTATTCAGAGTATATTGCATATGCCCTATACAAGCCCAACTCCAAAAATTTACACAGTGCACATTGGATATGCCCTTTACAGGCCCAACTCCATTTAATTTACTAAGTGCACATTGAATATGCCCTTGACAGACCCAACTCTATTTATTTTACACAGTGCACATTGGATATGCCCTTTACAGGCCCAACTCCATTTAATTTACTAAGTGCACATTGAATATGCCCTTGACAGACCCAACTCTATTTATTTTACACAGTGCACATTGCATATGCCCTTTACAGACCCAACTCTATTTATTTTACACAGTGCACATTGGATATGCCCTTTACAGGCCCAACTCAATTTATTTTACACAGTGCACATTAGATTGCCCTTTACAGGCCCAACTTCATTTATTTTACACAGTGCACATTGCATATGCCCTTTACAGGTCCAACTCCATTTATTTTACACAGTATACATGTACATTGCATATGCTCTATACAGGTCCAACTTTATTCATTTTACACAGTAAACATTGCATATGCCCTTTACAGGCCTAACTCTATTTATTTTACACAGTGCACATTAGATATGCCCATTACAGGCCCAACTCTATTTAATTTACTAAGTGCACATTGAATATGCCCTTGACAGACTCAACTCTATTTATTTTACACAGTGCACATTGGATATGCCCTTTATAGGCCCAACTCTATTTAATTTACACAGTATACATTGCATATGCCCTTTACAGGTCCAATTCCATTTATTTTACACAGTATACATTGCATATGCCCTTTACAGGTCCAACTCCGTTTATTTTACACAGTGCACATTGGATATTGTATATAGTACATATTGCATATGTCCCTTTCCAGGCCCATTGGTATTCATTTCACTCTCAATGCACATAGTATATATCCTGTACTGCCCTATCTGCATTATACAGTATACTATAAAAAAAATTTCCTTGACATGCCTATCACTATTCATTTTATACAGTGTACATCAAATATTTCCTATACAGATTTTCCCAAAGTGCACATTTTGCAAGTCATTTAAAGGGCTATCACTGTAGTAAATGCAAATTGCATATGTCCTTTACACATTAATATTCATCATAGACAGTGCACATTGTCCTTAACAGGCATATTACTATGTCCTATACAAGCATATACTGCAATTCTTTCTACTCAGTTCACATTGTTTGTCTTCTTTAAAGACCTGTTGAAATACCCAAATACATAATGCATAAAAATACATAAAAAAATCCTGGATCCTCACATGAACATCTACCGGTAATTTGATTTACACCTGATTAATTGAGTGATAATTAGTTGTAGGCGATCGTTCAATTAATTTAACATCATGTGACAGCATGACTTGCAGATACAGACCTCCAAAGTGACAATACCGCAAGTTCAGTTAAGACTATGTTGTTAGATGCTAATAGTCTAAGCTGCCCTAGCAATCACCTTTATATAGCGACTTCCTGTTCATAAAAACTTGATTCCGACCGCCCCTTGAAATTTACTATATATTTTCATTGTATATAGTGATCCCCTGCCTAACATGACCGGTGACTGTATTGTGTCCGCTGGTAGTCATCTTACTTTGCATAGCGACTCTTTTGAAGGGAGGTTACTCTTAGTTTTTAAATCTCTCTCAACAATACGAGAACCAGTCAATAAACATGGAGTCATCCACGATGTTTTGACAAGCATAGCACTTGTTAACATGTCAATTAACACCCTGGTCATCACTAGACACGAAAGCAGGCTATGGATTGGATTGCTTTTACAATCAGAAAGCAGTAAGTGCTAATGGATTGATGATTAGCAGCGGTTGTACATCACAACAAACATTTGCTATCTGACCGAAATTTTGTAAATTTGTCTACTGTCACGTTTCCTGAACACACTTTTTGAAAAGACAAGTTTCCAAATGGCGACTGATAATTATCGCTGACGGACTTTTTAAAAATTCTAATCTGCATGTGTGAAAGAGTTAAGAAATACAGCAACCAAGTGAAGTGTCAAGATACTTAAAAATCATGTGTTATCTCCCTTGGATATCAGTGGCTCAGCTGTGGTTAGTGTGTTGGGCTTCTGAGGATGACGTCATGGGCTCAAATCTGCACCACACTGCTGTTGGTTTTCCCTATCCTTGGGATGAGACAGAAAACAAGAGGCCCAAGGGGCCTTAACGGTCACCTGAGTAATTTGGTTCAAATTGGCCCAATGGTTCTTGAGATGAAGTCTAAAGTGTGAAATCCTATAGAAACCCATTGGGAGACGTTTAAACCCAGGGCAGGGCAACAAATGACCCAAGGCCCTTTTCTTTAGGATACTTTAATCTACACCTCAAAAGGATGCTATCTTCCAGAAATCAGCTTATTTGGCTTTGTACTTTCAGAGAAGAAGATTTTTTAAAGTTGCAAAACTGAACCTTTTTGGCCCTAGAACAGTGCCATTTATGGACCCAGGGAGATGGTTTGAACAAGCTTGAGTCTACTTCATCCCTGGCAAATTTGGTTGAAAAATACTTGAAAAGTTCAAAATGTCTCAGCCAATCAGAGGCCATGGTGGCCATCTTGGATTTCGCATGGCCCCGAAAAGTAACAACAGTTGTTTAGGACTTTGTGTGGAACATCTGTACCAAGTTTGGGCCTGATCCATTTAGTGGTTCTTGAGAAGAAGTTCAAAATGTCTCAGCCAATCAGAGGCCATGGCAGCCATCTTGGATTTCGTATGGCCCAGAAAAGTAACAAAACATGTGTGGGACCTTGTGTAGAACATCCGTACCAAGTTTGGGCCTGATCCATTCAGTGGTTCTTCAGAAGTTCAAAATGTCTCGGCCAATCAGAGGCCATGGTGGCCATCTTGGATTTCGCATGGCCCAGAAAAGTAACAACACTTGTGTGGGACCTTGTGTAAAACATCTGGACCATGTTTGGGCCTGATCCATTCAGTGGTTCTTGGGAAAAAGTTCGAAATGTCTCAGCCAATCAGAGGCCATGGTGGCCATCTTGGATTTCGCATTGCCCCGAAAAGTAACAACACTTGTGTGGGATCTTGTGTAGAACATCTGTACCAAGTTTGGACCTGATCCATTCAGTGGTTCTTGAGAAGAAGTTCAAAATGTCTCAGCCAATCAGAGGCCATGGTGGTCATCTTGGATTTTCATGGCCCCAAAAAGTAACAACACTTGTGGGACCTTTTATAGAACATCTGTACCAAGTTTGGGCCTGATCCATTTAGTGGTTCTTGAGAAGAGGTTCAAAATGTGAAAAATTAATGCATGATGGACGACGACAAAGGAAAAGCGATCGCAATAGGTCACCATGAGCAAAGCTCAAATGACCCAAAAACCTAGGTCCAATGTCACAGAAGGTGTTGGTATATTAAAGAACCTTCACTACTGAATAGTCATAAGTGCCAAGCATAGTCTAAAAGGCTTAATTTGTGGCCTTTCATTGGCATACTGTTATGTCTCTATATGAGTGAAAGATTCTTGAGTGGGATGTTAAACAATAATACAATACAAACTAGATCTGTATTCCAAGTCAGTGTAATTGGTTGATATATTCAGTGGAAACTGAGTTTCTTGAAAATTTTAAAACATTTTTAGAAAGCAAACAGAAACAGAATTTAAAGAGAATGATGGAATTTTGTGGGTGGGGGAGAGTGCATAAAGGTGAAATACTTCTTGGACATTTGACGTCACACCAATCAGAAATATTGCTTTTATAGTTTTGTTAGTGATAATTTAATTGATAATTCATGAGCGAAATTTCAATTTCTATAGTGATAATTTAATTAATAATTCATTAGCCAAATTTTAATTTCTATTCCTATAGTGATAATTTCATTTACTTTTAGTCAAGCAGCAATGCCATGTGAAGAATTTGATCACCTGTTTCAGTTCAAATTTGTTAAAATTGGTTTTACATTAATTATTTTGTTTTTAATGTCCCCTTCAAGAATCTTTCACTAAGTAAGAGATGTCATCACTTGCTCGTGAATGGCAACACATCTGGCCTACCGGTATGCTCGGCACTATGGCTGTAGAGTAGGGAGGGTTCCCGACTAGGACCAGTATCCGACTATGGCATTTTTTTTTTGTATTTTGTATATTTTTTGCTTGAATGGACAAAATTGAACAAAAACTTGTATGTCATCCAACAAAATCTTTAAAAGTTATATTCTTATCAACCGAAATCAAACAGTAGTCGGGTACTAGTCCTGTCCGGGTACTGGTCTTTGACCAGTACTGTTACATGTTCTGTGATCTCAATTTTTATTCAAAACCAAAAGCCAGCTATTAGCAATTTTAATATTGAGACACTAAGTCAAACTAGAACCAGAGATGATTAGGTTTAAAAGTTTAAATTTTATTTATTTTACAACGATTAACAAACAAGATTTATTAACTTATATAAATGTCTCTCGTCGGCACTGATGTTGGTTGGCAGGGTCACTGCTGTGGGAGGAAACGGGAGTGCCGGGAGAAGACTAATGTGTCTGAGTTGAGGACCATAATCTTACCATCTCACATGATCCCATGGCAGATCCGAGACTCGAACGTGGGGCCCATTGGTGAGAAGTAAGCCAGTCATATCTACGCTACACGGACACCCAGGTTGAATATCATTTTAGACACACTACATGATACATGTATACTTGATCAATCAGTGAAGACTGAGTCAATAGGCATTACGATAAAAGAGGAGTAGTGATTAAACAAGATTTTTTAAGAATTAAATAAGGAAATTTGACAAAGTTCCTAAAATGTATGACCCCTAGAGGTCTAGTTACAATGAATTTCATATTAGACCGATTATATGTTATATTAAATGATTTCTGAAAGTCAACATCAATTATGACTTAAACGGGATAGCGATACCTAGATTTACATAGAATAAGGATATTTGAAAAAGTTCCTAAAAATGGCCCCTATTGGTCCAACCAGGTTGACTTGACTTTCATTTTAGATCAACTAGACATTATTCTGAGTACATTACTGCCAGTCTCATGTTAGAAGACTTTTGGTTCAAGAAGAATAGTGTTAATAGGACTTTTTTTTTTAATTTTGGCCCCTTACATGGCCCCTATTGATATGACAAGGCTCAATTTATTTTAGATCAACCATATGTTCCAATGAAAATTTATATGAAGTCTAAAAATGAATATGTAGTACGGTGTAGGAGGAATACCGATAACAAGAAATTGTTGACTGACGGACAGATGCCGGACAACAGGGTATCGCATAAGCTTTCCTGGTCTAGTAGAGCTTAAATAACAGAATAGATAAAATATAATATCACATTAATTAGAAATACCACCAAGTTGTCATTTGTTTCTCCAGAAAATGGACAAATTTTCAAACTAATTTGAACTTATTAAACTTGAAACTGCCACACCTCTAATAAATGCCGAAGACAGAGAAATCGTGTGTAGTGATTATGCAGTGATGATAACACCATCTGGTGGGTGAAATTACAGCAAGTCTCATTCTGATCGTGATTCAAGTATCTATTCTTTAGTACGGATATCACGATACTGTGATAATTATATCTGCTCGTCAATACTTAAGAAAATGACTTGCAAACTCGGTGTTACAACTAGTGTTTGCCTCGTGCTAAGGTGAGTGCCTTAGCCCAGTTGACTATACCTCGTACCTAGGTGACTGCCTTATGCTCTGGGGCCCAACTTGTGCTCAGGTTACCTCCTTGTACTTAGAAGACCACCTTGTTCTACATGTAATGTGACTCTCTTGTCCTCATCTGACCACGTTGAGGTCAGATGCCTGCCTTCTGCTCAAATGGTCATCTGGTGTTTTTGTGACCACCTTGTGCTATGGTTAAGCCTGGTGCTTAGTTGACTGCCTTGTGCTCAAGTTACCAACTTATGCTCATGTGCCTGCTATGAGCTTAGGTGCCAGCATTGTGCTCAGGTGACCAACTTGGACTTAGGTGACCATCTCATGCTCAGGTGCTCACCCGTGCTCAGGTGAACAAGGTATGACTCTTCACCCATGATTCAGAGATAGCTACATGTATCAACTAAAGCTCCCCTCTCCCCCCTGGAATTTGGCATTGGAGGCAATACAAAATTTAGCCTTAACAAGAGGTCCAAAGCATCAAACTCACTAAAACTCTTAATTTAGTATTGAACCTTTAGATCACTTGGGTGCAATAAGTTTTTCAATCCATGCAGCTGTTCTAGAAAACATTTTTGAAGAGAAGTGTGCACCGAGGCACACTTACCCACCCCTTGATCCACCGCTGTGTTGATTTTGTCATAACAACACAAACTTGATAGACGACTTAGCTTACGTGCTTCCTCTCAAATTCGATTCAATAGATTGTTTTTGTGACAACCTTATGAACCTTTATTAATCATGTGACAAAATTCTAGGCACATTTGGACAAAATGGTGGATCAAGCTCCCGATTCAAAAATGGTTGTCCGAATTACAGGACTCTTTAAATTGAAGGAGGGGTCCAATCTGCTTCTCTCGATAAAACAGACTTAGTTAGACTTACAGAGGCTGCTTTCTATGCCAATTTAGAGTCAAAAGAGGGAGATTCCAAAACAGATCATGAAATCGAAGGTGATCGGATAAGTATGAACTTGTTTTGTGATATATTGTCAGTAAAAAATACTTAAATGGCTTATTTTCTCTTCCTTGAAACTGATTTGTAGTCTAGCACCATGTAACCAGTGCTTACTTAGAGATATGTTACATATCCCCCTACCGTAATTCATTTCACGAGGAGTCTGTATGAGAGATACAAAAAATACTCTCCCTGATGGTTCAAAGGTTACAGTCAGAATATAAGCTTTAGAAAAGAAGGTCAAAGTTAAAGGTCACCAGGTCACAAGCTATGGTACAAATTAAAGATTCTATTTACTTACAACCTACAGGTAAAGTATTATGCTTCTATCCTTCATTAGTTGCCGAGATCTTGCATCAACCAGAAACTCTTATCAAATATTTATGGATAGATGAATGGACGTCAGATAGTCACACATTGTGGTTAAGTGGATAGATCGAGTCATCAAGAACAGGAAGTATAAAATCATCCAATCAGCAACAAGAAAACAAAACAGTATTGCATACCTATTCCATCTCGAACAGATCCTTTGATTGGTGGCTCAGCATCAATAGTAAAGCCATCGGAAGTCTCTGTGTGATATAAGCCAGCATGGTTATAGGCTACTACGTTACTATAGTAACGTATTCCTGGGTTCAAAGTGGCACCAATCACATCGTAATTTGTTGTCGTGGCACTGAGATCTGTGTTAATACGGTATCCCGCCGTTCCTGACAATGTATGCAAAAAACCAAGAATGTAATTATGTGATAAAAAATGTTATATTACAGTGTGCATTTTCTTGATGATATGGTGTAGGTCTCTATTTTCTATTGCTATGGTTACTCATGGAAACAAACATTACTACTGGACTCAAAATCACCAGAAATACTCAAGCTCAAACTCAGTACTAAGCTCAACTATTTTTCCTCAGTTTTGAATTAAATACAATTAAATTAAGTTAAATGCATTTTAGCTTGTGTATTAGTATCATATTATTCAAATACAGTAGAGTTGGTCTATAACAAATTGGCTTAAAATAGTGTTATAGCAAAGCAGGATAAAATCCCGGAAAAGAATTACTATGTATTTTTACATGTAGTAAATTCTGATGCTTAAAACGAAGGATGCCTATAACAAAGTCAAAAGTCAATCCCCTTTGACTTTGTTGTAGACCAACTCCAATGTATTGGTAATACTTAGTATTAATCAGCATTCGGCAAACAGAATTATTGTATATGACGTCAAATATGACACTCAAGATTTAAGTATGTGTTGAAATTGTTTTTTTTGGACCTGATTAATAAAATATCGAGGAGAAACACAATCTGTTGCTGATATTTGAATTGTATGATGTAAATACAGATATTAAGAATTGTACTTGATTCTTAATTTACTTGTATTTCATTCAAAAATGAGGAAAAACGGTTGAGCTTAGTCCTGAGATTGAGATTGAGTTTTTCTGGTGATTTCAGGTTCTGAATACGGCTTCAATTGCGAGACAAATATAATAGACACAATTCTTGCGTTGAGAATCTATAGATACAGGTTTGACATCACTGTGTGCTGATGAAGGTCAACAAATTTTGCCTATGCTCGGCACTTATGGGCGTAGCTAGAGCAGGGAGGATTCCTTAACGTGCCAACACCTACTGTGATATGGGACCTCGGTTTTTACCGTCTCATCCGAAAGCCAAGAGATGGCTAACCGCAGAGTGGCACTGTGCGGATTCGAACCCCAGACCCTTTGATTCGAAGTCACGGAGGAGGCCCCTGAGAGTGTGCTAACCACTAAATTACTCAGACATTCTTTGTTGTAATTTCACTATCCTACGCTCGTAATAATGAATGACTGATATCAGAACTTAAAACTATTTCTGTGCTTCTCAATTTTCGTCTGGATTCCAGCTGAAAGAAAAACTAATTACGACAAAAAATAATTTGAGAAAAAGCATTTTTTTTTCCTGTTTGTAATCAAAACCATTGCAATTGTATATGTGTATTGTACATATGGATGTTAATAAAAGTACCTGTTAAAATTCTGAATGTCAAAGATCAAGGACAATGTCATAAGGTAAAATGTTATTGATATCAAATAGCACAAAAAACCTTGTCAATAGAGATATACGTGTGATATGAATGCCGATCCCTTATAATTAGACAGTAAAAACAAGAGGCCCATGGGCCACATCGCTCACCTGAGCATTTTGTTTCACAAAGTAGCAGAAATTTGGGATTGACAATGTGTCACTACAGAAAGGTATGGACAAAGATTTAACTGTCATCTTCGAATACCAAAACTTTGCATTAACTTTTCTTTGAGAAGAAGATTTTGAAAGATATTTCCTTATATAAACCTATTTTAACCTGCTCTACAGACAAAGTGCCGAGCCTAGGCAATATTTGTCAACCTTCACCAACACATGGTGACATCTCCATATAAGTGAAAGATTCGTGGTTGGGACAAAGAAGAACAAGAACAAGAACAACAAAACCAAAAAAAACAAATAAATGAAAGACCAAGGAATAGGAACTTACCTCCTGGGTATGTGCTTATGTAGAGTCGATATTTCGAAATCAGATTTACAGCGTCGACAAATTTGTTAGTCCAATCAACTGTGAAATGTGATCCTTGTTTTATGTAGTCCATGTCCCTCACTGTAGAGTACAGTTGAACCTCCGTAATCTGAGTCAGGAGAGAGCAAAATACATGTATACAGAGAAACTGCAGTGGCTATTCGGAGTGCGTATTGACATTCGGTAAGTTAAAAAAAATCAACCCCTCACACAGTGTAACAAGTTTTTCTCTTTTCTATTGTTATAAATAATTCCTTTTTACTTCAGATATAACAGTTTATATCCTTGAACTTGATTGTAAGATACTGTAAGGACTGGGACAGCCAACTACAGTGTGCCATGGATTTAAACCCATGACCCCATGGTTAGATGGCACACATGCCCTACCACAGAGCCATGGTGGCCCCTGGCAGCTAACTGAAGAATCCCAGTGTTCAGATGCTTTATTCGTAAGATTTTAAAAAGGATATTCGAAAAAATACGCAGGGGGCATTCAACCATCACAAAACAGACAAATCCATGGCCAAAACGAAGAGATGACTTTACATAGAGTTTTGCTTTACGCCACACTGGACAATCTTTCAGTCATATGGTGGTGGCCAGTTTTATTAGTGGAGGAGAGAGCTCATTAACAAATGTACCTGGGGAGAGACCAACAGCCAGTAAACTGGCAATTTTCTTAAATAATCAGTGCTTCGAACACATGCTGACAAAAAGTGGGAGACTGAGTGGTTTAAAGCGCAATGCTCCAACCATTCAGCCACGGTCAGGCCTGACAGTACAAATAGCAATCTACACGACAACATATATAACTAAATTTTGAGTAACACAAACCCCACTAAAAACTGGGGGGTGAGTTCAGGAGCCCTGGAAGGGTAAGCAACTCCTCCTCTATGAGCGGCATCTGTTGTATCAGCTATGTTTCAAATCAGGGAATAAGTCTCATCCGGTGATGGTCATTAACTTAAATTAGAATAGGAACTAATTACCACGACACCGTTCTGTATCACCGGAGTTGGGGCTGCTGTGGATATTGTCACTCCGTCAGATTTGAAAATTCCGTAAATACTATCACTGAACCACACACGGAGGAAAAAGGAATACTTGACATCTTCCATCAAAATGAAATCTGAAATAAGAGTTGGAGAAATAATAATAAAATATTCTATATACAGGTTTATTTTCGCCCTAATGTGCTTGCAAATAGTTTAGCCCCGTTTTAAATTCAACCAGTCTCGACATAATTCTATTCAATCAATTTACTGCTTTGAATTCGCCCACTGACGAAGAGGGGGGAAATAAAAAGAGGGCGAAAATTTCCCTGTATACAGTATACGGTCGAGCCTCATTAATCTGGATGCCAATAATTAGGATATTTCACCTTCCGGACGGAATTTCTGTCAAAACAAAATTCTCAAATTGCATCTGCCATTCATAATGATGGTTATGTTTCAGTAATACAGATGCAATCAGAAAGTCTTATTTTAATTGGTTTCAATTGTGAAATCTTACTTCAAAAACATCAAAGAATGATATGTGTTGAACAAATCGCTCGCAGCGCTTCCAGTTAGAAACTACATGTATGAATAGTAATCAGGATGATCTCAGCTATTGGTTAGTTGTATTGTTGTTTAACGTCCCACTCAAGAATACTTTCACTCATATGGAGACCTCAACGTGTGTTGGTGAAGAGCGACAAATTTTGCCTATGCTCGGCACTTATGGCCGCAGAGCAGGGAGGGTTCTTTAACGTGCCATAAAACCAGACAGGGGACTTTACTGTCTCAGCCGGAAGACAGGGACAGCCAACTGCAATGTGGCTAGGGCTCGAACCCCTGACCTCCAATCAGGTCTAGATGTTGAACACGCTATAACCACTAGGCCACAGTAGCCTTGGTAATCTGAATGAACTCAGTTATTACCAAACCTTACCCTAAAATGGATGAAATCAAGAACCATTGATTCACAAAATAAAGCTAAAGTTTTGGAATTGACAGAACATTCACAATTGTTTATTTATCGTGTAACATGTGTAAATAACATGCTATATTTGTCTGTATCTAAGTATTTCTATTTTGAATTTTGACAACACGTTAGTATCACGAGATACTTGAACATGCATATCAAAACAACAACAAATAAACCTATCACATTCACAGGACAGACTTTAATTTCCTGCCAAGGCTTTCCATTAACACCTGATGAGCCCAAGATAATGATGATATTTTAGTGAATCTAAGACTGAAATATAGATGTATGATAACGAAATGGTATTTAAATTATTAATCAACTTCATAAAATTTTGCAATAACATTTCTCAAGATGATAATAAAAGGATTGATCATATGATTACAGGAAGTGTTGTTTAACAACATCCCACTCAATATTTCGTACTTACGGAGAAGCTTGGGGTTACCATTGCTCAATGTTTAGCAACTGTTTACTTTCTGATCCCAGGGTCTCCCTGGCCGAGTGGTTAGTGTATTCGACTTTGAATCGGAGGGTCGGGGGTTCGATTCCTGCAGTGCCACTCTGCGGTTGGCCGTCCCTGTCTTTCGGATGAGACAATAAAAACTGAGGTCCCGTGTCACAGTAGGTGTTGGCAAGTTAAAGAACCCTCCCTGCTCTACGGCCAGCAGTGCCGAACACAAGCAAAATTTGTTTTGTTGCCCTTTATCGGCACAGGGTGACGTCTCCATATGAGTGAAATATTCTTGAGTGGGACGTTAAACAAAAATACAACAACAACAACTTTCTGATCCTGAGGTCTTGGGTTTATATCCACATCCCACTTTGTTGGCTGTCCCTATCCTTCGGGTGAGACGGTAAAAACTGATGGCCTGTGTCACAGTAGGTGTTACCATATTAAAGAACCCCCCCCCGCCAGTGCTCCGAGTCCATAAGTGCCGAGCACTGGCTAAATTTGTCGCCTTTCACTCATATACAGTGAAAATTCCATTAAAGTGAAAGATTCTTAAGTGGGACGCTAAACAACAAAAAACCAGACAACTGACTATGGAGACATCACAAACTAGAACTGTCCCATCAGACTTAATAACCCCCACCCCTTTTCACCTTTTCAAGGAATGGAATCATGTGACCTTGACCCCAAAATCAATAGGGTCCAGAAACCAATTCTGGTTGATACTAAAGAATGAAATTGCATAATATCCAGATTAAAAAAAAAACAAAACAAAAAAAAACTAAAAAAAAAAACCCCAGACATTTTAATTCAAAATTGGAAATGTATATCAGAAAAAGAGGGATTTTGATTTAAAACAGATGATAATCATCACTGTTCACCTGTATAGAGAGCTTTTATACATGAATTGTAGAGAATCTGTAAATTTCATATTTCTTTGTCTCATCACAAAGAAAAGTAATGCAGCTGTGTCCCACTGTGACTTAAATCATAGACTTCATTATACAAAAATGAACACTCCTACATGTAAGCCCCAGTGATAATTACGGAAAATCAATTACGATCAATTTTGGTGGCAAATGCAACAGGGAATTTTGAAAACATTTGCAACCTCTTTGACTATATATAGCAACATTTTAAAGACAATAGCACAAATTAAACCGTGAAAATTCATTGCACGCTAAGAGTCTTATGTGGATATGACAAAACAAATCCCATGCAGACAATCGCTCCAGTATCTACTATTGTTCATAAAAGGGTCAGATATTATTTGTAAATTTTCATTGGTGTATCATCAGATGTATAATCCATTTCATAATTTGTTATGGTAAAAGTTTGCTATTTGGTCGTATTTGGTTCGTTGATACATTGTATATCTATTGTATTCTTTTTGAAAATGGCCACCGGTTTTAACTTTCTTATCGGAGGGACAGGAAAAGACAGCTGAGTCAGCAGCATGAATTTCTGCCTCACAAAGAAAAGACAAACAGGCTATAACCACGGAGTTACGATCAACAGCTCTTCAATGATACATTTATATGGCATGGTATTGTTGTTTAACGTCCCACTCAAGTCACCATGTGCCGGTGAAGGGCTACAAATTTTGCCTATGCTCGGCACTGCTGGCCAGGAGGGTTCTCAACGTGCCAACACCTACTGTGACACTAGACCTTGGTTTTCACTGTCACACCCGAAAGACAGGGATGGCCAAATTCGGAGTGGCGCTATGTTGATCGAACCCGGATATTTCGATTCGCAGTGGAACATGCTATCCACTCTGCCACGATACATTTATATGTAATTGAATGTGGATTCAATCAACAGCATGTTTTTCTGATACAAAGAATTCAAATTCACTCCATACTATATTGTAAAATTAAATTGAACTTTGTAATTTTTTGTTATTCGTGATGTCGCAATTTATATCTTACCGTACTTAAATTGCTACTTTCTCCAAATTCAAATATTTTGATGTAAACAAGTTTTGATGTAGCATCTGCATCAAAGTAACCTTGTACTTTAACATTGACATGATTTACAGTTGAGCCTCATTAATCAAGACAATAACAATCTGGATGCTTCACCTTCCGGACGTAATTTGTGGGAACAAAATTTTGAACTTGCATTGGACAAATATAATATATATGTTTCAGTTATGTAGAAGCTTCATTTATCCAGACAACTTACAAGGGAAAGCGTGTGTCCAGATTAATGAG
>JACSZP010015281.1:518-17131 GCA_016161895.1 Pinna nobilis | reverse complement strand
TACACACAGAGAAGTTCTTCAAATGATAAAAGACGTAAATAACCATGTCACATCGACTTTGTCAATATAACATGCATCATGCACGGATTCAGGACTTTATGCGGGGGGGGGGTTTCCAGGAGGGGCCCAACTTGTAAAAAGGAAAAAATCCAACCCTGTTAAAGTAAGAATCTAAGCATAACTGACCATATTGGTATATATTTTTCCAATTCCTGGAATGGGGAGGGGGTGTTCCAGATCCCCTCACACCCCCCTCCCCTGATCCGCGCATGTACATTTAAGACACAGTTTATAATAGTATCATTTGCTAGCTTTTAATTGGAAACAAGTCAAGTTATCAATTTTAAATTGTTGTCAGTCAAAGGTTAACAAATAATAATTGCGACCTTATTTGTAAATATAACAATTAAAAAATTTTACTTTTTAAAGATCAGTTATTTTGTCAACGCTTCAAATGGTCATTCAACATAAATTTACTGAAAGTGTATATGAATTGCGTACACCATGTGTATTGTATTGTATTGTTTTGTTTAACGTCACACTCAAGAATCTTTCATTTTTATGGAGACGTCACCGTGTGCCAGTGAAGAGCGACAATCTTTGCCTATGCTTAGCACTTATCGCAGTAGAGAAGGGTGGTTCTTTAACACGCCGATCCGCGACACCTATTGTGACACGGGACCTCTGTTTTTCCCGAATCCCGGACCTCACGTTCTGAAGTCGAACACTCTAACCACTTGCCAATGATGGTCCCACACCATCTTTCACATATATGGAGTCTGACGTATCCAATGCCGGTAAAAGTCCACAAAGTCGGCCTTTGCTCGACACTTAATTACGTCATTGAGTAGTAAGGGTTCTTTAACGTGCCGACCCTCTACTGTGACATGGGTTTTACGGTCTTATTTAAAAGAACAAAGGCAGCCGCCTTCGCCGAACGGATTAACAACCTGAAGGCGAACAGGGTACGCATGTAAACCAGGGACCATTTTCACAAAAAAATCTTACGATCAAAATCACTCGTAATCGTAAGTAAGCAATTGTTCATTTGATCATATTTTGTATATTTTATGATAAAATTTGCCATTCGCGGTGAAAATTGATTTACATGAATTATATAGAACAGGGTGTGCCTATATTTGTTGAATTATGTCAAGAATTTGTCAAATACACAATATTAAAATTTCATACACTTATGACCAAGAGTGATTTTTATCGTAAGATTTTTTGTGAAAAGGGCTGCAGGACGTCTCTGTAGTAGCTTCCGTCTCTGTATGAACAGCGCACATCATATTGAAAATCTGCCAGGCCTATTTCGGTACTAGTAGATGTACTGTGGGATAATCTTCTTAAGATTTCTTTTGTTATGCACAAACGATAAAAGAAAGGAATAACAAGCAATAACTGTAGCATTCAACATTCAGTTGGCAATATTTTCGAATTGAAATCAGATGATCGAACGATTCTAGATCTGTTGATTAATATTTTGAGTTTTAAATAAAACTCATGTATCAAATAGATTTTTTCTCAGAAAAGATAAATAGTTCTAACTGTAACATCAGTGCAAAGCATAGGCGGATCCAGGTCATTTTCAAAGGAAGGGTAGGATTTTTCCCTTATATTCCGTCACTTTTTCTAAAGACTCAATTGCGTATAAGTTATTGATATACTGTGTCTAGGCCGTCTAGAGATACTCAGTGGCAGTCCAGGGGTGGGGACATAGCCCCTGGGAGCTGATGAATTATCACACATTTTAATAACATACTTTTGTGTTAAATCACTGGTATTTTAAGTCAACGTGTATCTTTTAAAAGTTCCGATAAGGGTTCAGGGGTGTAGCCCCCGGAAGTTCGCGAGTATGTATTCATTTTAACAACAAAAGTAACAAGTAACCAACTTCAGTTGAGTTGATAATAGTGTATTAACGGACGCCCAGTTCGGTTTTCGACCTACTTGTCTACTGTTGATGCAATATTTGTTTTACAATCCCTAATTAGTAAAGCATTAAGAAAGAAAGGGGAAGGTTATATGGTTGTTTTGTAGATTACAAAAAGGCTTTTGACTATATTGATACATTGTAGAGCTAGCCTGTGGCTAAAATTACTCAAACAAGGTATACATGGTAAAATGTTCACGATAATTAAGGATTTGTATAAGAATGTGAAATCATGTGTTAAGCACAATGGTTTTCTCTCCGACTACTTTTCTAACAGTATAGGCCTCTTTCAGGGAGAGGTATTGTCCCCGATTTTATACTCGTTGTACGTAAATGACTGTGAAATTTTTTCTCAAAGAAAAGTGTCCTTCCATTGAATTATACCAAATAAATTTGTTTCTGCTTATGTATGCGGACGATATGGTTTTGTTGGCGGAAACGCCTGAAGGCCTACAAGATTTGATTTCTACATTGTACGATTACAACCAAGAGTGGAAGCTCACGCTTAATACAGAAAAAACGAAAATTGTAGTTTTCCGAAATGGTGGTCAAGTTCGCGAGAATGAACAATGAATCTACAATAACATTGAATTAAGTATCGTGAATCAATTCAATTATATAGGCATGTTATTTAATTACAATGGTAAATTTAATGTTACACAAAAGCATGTAGCTGAACAAGGTAGAAAAGCACTTTTTGCATTGAATTGTAAAATAAAAAATAAAAACTAAGTGTTCAGTTTTTGATACTTATGTTAATAGCATTTTAAGCTACGCATCTGAAGTGTGGGGATTCCACAAAGGAATTGATGTTGAAAAGGTACACACTGATTTTTGTAAAAACATTCTTGGNNGGTCCCTAATAATATGGTGTACTTTGAACTCGGAAGGTTACCTCTGTTTATATTACGCAAATTAAGAATAGTAAAATACTGGCTAAAACTCCGTCATACTAACAATTGTATTCTAAAGTCCTGTTATGAGTATAGAGTTGAGCATAATGACCCTTGGATCCTACAAATTAAAAATGAGTTAGATAAACTTGGTCTTTCGTACATTTGGAACTTTGATGCTAGTGATATTTTTGTTTTTAATCTAATTAAACAAAGATTTTTAGATATATATAAACAAGATATATTTTTAAATATATGTAGAGCATCTAAAAGTGAAGTCTATCAACATCTTATTGACAATTTTGTCTACATTTCTGCTTTTGTAAACCAATTAACTACTCGTATCAAAAACTTATAGCTAAGTTCAGATTATCTTCCCACGATTTATTTATTGAACGAGGTCGTTATGACAACACAGCAAGAAATAGACGGATTTGTGTTTTCTGTAATAATAATGATATTGAAGATGAATTTCATTTTATACTCAAATGTCCCCTTTTTGACGATATCAGAAAAATGTATATTAAACGTTATTATTACAATAGACCAAGTGTTTATAAATTGGTTAAACTTTTAAGTATAAACAATGTACGTGAGCTCTCTAAGTTAGGTAAATTCCTGTCTCTAGCGACAAAGAGGAGAGCAGAACATTTATAAGTTGCAGGTTTATGTACCATTCACTCTCTGTTATATGTATTTATTGTTCTTTGTATATATGTATACCTGTACTTGTAAATATATGATATATCTCTGATACAAGGAAATAAAAAATTGAATTGAGTGAAAATGTCTGTGTGATCATGAAACATACCTCTTCAATTTTTTATTTTAAGCATGGAAATTTGGATTTGTTTTGTTCTGGGGAGGGTGCATTAATGAAATACAAAAATACCCACAAAATTGTATGGATGTTGCTTCAAAATGTTGTAAATACACACACTGAAATGCATTTTAAACACTAAAGTTACTTGCACATGTACATTTGTTTCATATCAAATACGTAAGGAAAAACAGTTGAGCTGAGTACTGAGTTTGAGCTCGAGATGTGTTTGTGATTGAGCCCGAGTGTAAAGCTGACACCCAGAAAGTTGTGGCTCCGTGGTCAGCGCTTTCGCCTTCAGATGTTGTGGGTTCGAACCTACTCGGCGGAGAAAGCTGGTTGGAACAGTCTTTCAGATGAGCCAGTAAAACTATCCCGTGTCATAGGAGGTATCGGCATGATAAAGTAACCTTGTTATACAAATGGCCGTAAGTGCGGAGCATAGGCAAACTTTGTAGCTCTCCACCGGCACACGGTGACATCTCCATTATAAGTGAAAGATATTTTACGTTTTTCAAACAACCAGTGAACAACAAAACGACAAATAGTAGTACATATATGGATGGTTTATTTGGATTCAGAGACCAAAACTTGAATAAAAATTTGTGTATCAAGCAAGCGAAATAGGTGGGCCTCCAAATAAACGAATCAGGGTGTCGAGTAGTAGAGTGGTTAGCGCACTTGCTTCTCACCAATGCGCCCCGGGTTCGAGCCTCGGCCAGGGGAGTATGTGAGATGGTATGGTGGTCGATAACTTGGACACGTGGGTTTTCCCCGGGTGTCCTCCCACAACAAGGGCCCCCGTACGCCGACATCTAAGCTAACGAGGGACATTGATATAAGTTATCGAAACTTGTTTGTTCATCGTTGTAAAATACATAATGTTTTAAAGTTTTAACTTTAAATAAAATATTTACAGATAGTTCCAAAACTCGACCAAAAGAGTCCAATTTACTTTTACTTGGATTAACTTCACCATGGTTCATGACTGAAAGACAATCTCCAGAAAACCCCAAAATCACTTTTAAATTGAGGATGTCGCCATTACACAGAATAAAGTATCTGAATTATGTTTTAAATCGACCTCCTCTGGAATATTTCATGAAAAATTGTAAAAATCACTTGACGACAAAATTAATTTTGTTAAAGATTCGAAACCACCGTAAAACTGCACCTCCATGTACCTCAAATCAGCCTGTGAATGTCGGTAATTCTTGAATAGAGCGTGAAAAAATCCGAACAATGATTGATTTTTTCGGGTATTTTGTGACAAAGAATATGGGGTTTGTTTTAGTATACAACTTAAGGATTCACTCAATAGTTTAACATTCACCGACCCCCGTTTTTTTTGTCTCTAACACGATCAAAACTGAAGAAGGCAAAAACTACCAATTAAGAAACTGTCAATCCCCCCCCCCTCCCTCTCTCTCTCTCTCTCTCTCTCTCTCTCTCTCTCTCTCTCTCTGTAATTTCTTTATATCATATTGCCTTCAAAACTTTCATATCCAAAATCCCAAAATACATCACTAAAACCCAGCTGAACTTCACCAAGAACAAAAAAAAAAAACAGAAAGGAAAGGAATTGCCAGGCTTGAATTTCCGCAATCCAATGCTCTCTATGATATCATTGATGGTAGAAAGTGGTAGCTTAATGGACTATTCTTATTACCTTTCCTTGGTCAGTAACAAGACACTCCATTAGTAGACTCTATTGAAGTCCAATCAATTCCCAGTGGGATCCAAACAGACTCCCCTCCGACCCGGGGAAATAATCCTAATCCCTAAAAAGCAGATTAAACATTGTTGTGTAATTTCTTATGAAAACAGCTCTCAACAGATCCCTGAGAAAGGCTTTCTTTTGAAGTTGAGAAATAAAAGCACTTACTCCTACTTGAAACAAAGGAAATAGCTCTCGGTTTTATCAAGATGGCGGGGCCCTTACCACATACGTTTTTGATGGAGCTGCTTGACTTTGCCTTAAGCTGTTTGTGACCACACAAGTGCGTGAAAATTAGAAAGTCTAGGAGTCAATTATGTATGCTAATTTGACGGGAAAAAATGAGGTTAAAAAAACAATTTCATTGACAATTAACAACAATGTGAAACATTCATTAGAGCCTCAAGAAAAAACAATTTAATAACTACAGAAGAATCACACTTCACAGACCTTTACGTGTACCACTTCAGGGCTTACCCTGGACTCTGAAAACTCCTTGCCAAAAAATTAGCCAAACAAGAATATCAGGGCTCGAATGGTCTGCTGGCCCGTGGCCAGTAAATAATTCATTGGGCTAGTAAAATTCTCATCTGAACTGGTCCTGTTGTCCAGTAGAAATTCCAAAAAGAAAAGGCTACTCTGTATATTTTAAATTATGCGTATATGAATTTACCAAAAAACATATTCCTTTTTTTATCAGAAATGAAAGTATCCTGTCATTCACACTGTATCTTTTTTATGTGGGCCAGTAGATTTTTGGTGGGGCCAGTAGATTTTTTAAGCTACTGGCCCTGTTGGCCACCTAGGAAAAAGGGTTAATTTCGAGCCCTGGTATATATATATTTTGAAGCCTTTTAGTTGTTGTTATAGTGTTGTTTAGCCATTTGTTGTCTCTGATAATATTATCGTGGAACCTAGCTCAAAGTGCACCTCACTTAAGAGACCACATCACCACAAGAACAATCAATATTCAGTCTGTCCATCACTATTCAGTATTTTAGGTTATTTTAATCTCATTTAGGTGACCATCTCGCTAATCAGATCAGTTTTGGCCAGACAGTCACTTGGTAGTTGGGTGGTCTTAACACTGAGGTTCCACTGTAACTGGGTCTGGGGAAAATTACAATATCTTGCTATTGATCCGATATTCTGTGCCTGCACACACAGGAGTTTTACAAGAACTTCTAAAAAATCATTTTCGCTGAAAACAGAAAGCTAATCCGAAGATTTAGGCATGTTTAGTATGGTAATTTAATTGAATTAGATTAAAATTAATTAATCATTTTTAGGTTTTTGAATTGCATCATACATGATATTCTTTTTATCAAGTTTTAAGTGTGTGCGCTATACTGACTTAGATATCATATACAAGTAGTTGTCATTTTCCCAGACCCACTGTAATTCTTACATTACAGCTTATACGAGTGCAATACAGTACCAAATCAAACTATAACATGACCATACTGATAGGTACACAAACTTGTACCCCAATATCATCCTCTCTTAGTACTAATATATATCCTTCTTCATACTACTCAACCTTCAAACCCCAAGGTATCAAATTGGTATGCTCTTTTCTATTGTCTTAGATCAGGCCACTAAGGTCTGTGGTGTTGAAAGGGTAAAAACTACTTCAGTACAGGCAACAGAAAAGCAGGCAAGGCACTTCAGATGTCCTAGCCCTGCAGATGTGTGTCTTAGTAAAGTTATGTACAATTAGCCTGGCCATCTCTACATCTCAGCGCTTACTAATTACATCAGCGTAAGGAGATGTACAAGTGATGGTATAGTCCACTCATCATAATCTGAAGGATTCTGTCTTGTGTAAGCCTTTTAAGGTCGTCCCCACTCCCACTGAATACATGTCCATCCTAAATCAAAGGTTTAGATCCCTCATGTACTTAAACCATCACACGTATACCGATACCCGTCCTTGCCAAGTCTCCCCCATAAATAAGGATACTGCCTATTTTCTTCAAAAAAGTTTTGATAATTTCCTAAGAAAAATGCACATCCCCCCCCCCCCCAATGAAAAACTTAGATCATATGATTAATTCATAGCAAAACTTCTAGTCTCCCTCCTGAGAATGAAAAATCTCCCCCATGGTGACTGTTCACTGTTGGAAAGTCAGTACGCCCTGCATACGTAAGGAGACCATGTTCAATGTATCAATATTCAGGGCTGTTGTTGTTGCGTTGTTGTTTAACGTCCCACTCAAGAATTTTTCACTCATATGGTGACGTCACCGTGAGCCGGTGAAGGGCGACAAATTTTGCCTATGATCGGCACTGCTGGCCATAGAGCAGGGAGGTTCTTTAACGTGCCAATACCTACTGTGACACGGGACCTCTGTTTTTACTGTCTCATCCGAAAGACAGGGACGACCAACTGCGGCAGGGCTGAAGTAGGCAATAACTACCACGTAGAAACCCTGTATGTTCTCACAGGAAAACTCTGACCTAAGTAGCTTTCAAATTACTGTATATTATTCTTGTTGGTTTCAATTTGGTAAACAATCAAAGCTCAAGATAATCAATTCAAGAAGTTGGGAAATCGTAAAACTGTGTCAACTTAAGCATTATAAATTTCAACAGCAAACAATTTTATCGTTTTCAAGTATATGGCTATCCCTCCTCTTTTCTCTATTGTATTTTTTCTTCTGTTTGACTTTCATAAAATAGGTCACCCAACTGCCTCAAATTTAAGGGAAATGGAGGATATAAAATCATTAATCATTTCTGCATCAGTTTCATGATTTATGTTTGAACAGCGTACCTATATCATAATATGACATAGGTCTACTTTTACCTATACTGTTATCTACCTGTGCAGGTGTAAAAATCTACCTGAGTTTCTTTTTACTTCACGGGATAATAAACTTAATGTAATAACAACCAAGATATTAATAAAACAAGCACAAGAATATAAAATTAGCGTTTATTACATGTCAATCACGATAGGTATTGATTGATTTTCAGTCGTGCATGTTTACCCATTTGCAGATAAACTTGTACACATGTACATTTCTTTATATGTATCAGGAAGGACCGGCTAGCCTAATAAAATAAAAAGGTTGTACTAACGACAGGATTACGTCATGAAACAACAGCAATAAAAGATATGGCTTTTGGCCTAAATAAACAAATTAAGATCTGAATGAGCCTGACAGAACAATAGAGGATATGTCGAGGTTTGATGGATAAGCCTCATAAACATGGGGCAGGTACACAGTCTGGGACATTACAGTTACAAATTCTTCACTGGCTCTAAACTTCCAGACTGACTCTGACACATAAATCATCAGTATCTCTGTATCATGACAGTAGTGGGTGGGCATTATTGTACAGTAGTCTAGTGCCCAGCGTCTGTGTAAGCTTCAGATTCTGGACATCAGCTTAGTGTGGAATCTACAGCAATACAGCATGGCATGGCACCATTCCCTTTTCTTCAGTGCCATATAGGCCCTTTTTTTAAAAGAAAAAAAAAAGAAGCTGTGCCCTCTTATTACATGTGTAAATTTTCCACGCTTCTGTTTATTGCCACTATTTTGGAGCAAAATACATCAGGACAATTAATCATTAAATGGCTTTTGTCAGTTTCATTTTTTTTTCAAAAACAGTATTTAAAAAATTCTACTCTAGGCTAAAAAAAATAATACTGCTTCCCTTTGATCATTTGAAATAAAGTCATTAGTTATGAATTTCTTGGTTATAGATTAGCATGCATTTTAGAGCAGGTGTCCTCAAAACCGATACATATTGTACATGTGCCCTACTGCACTTCTTTTTGTATGCTCCTCTCTGATTCTAGATTCAACACTAGTCTGATAGCCTTTATAGATCTGATCTATTTCAGGTATATCCAAATCAATCCAAGAGATCTAGATATGTTATGGGGAGGGGTCGGAGTTCATCTGAGGAAGGAAGGGAGTATTTGCTTTTCAAAGTGCAAAATCGTTAAAAAGTTCCTGTGATACAAACAGAACACGATCATTGTGAACAAAAAAAAAGACTCAATATTTTTTATGTCAAATGACGCATATTTCATCTGTGGAATTGATTTATAATTGTATTTCTGAGTTTTACCAGACTTTGCCATCATCACATGTGAAAAACTTCCTCTTAATCCTGTAATCTTTGCAATTTACCAGCGAGTAAATAGAATTTCAATACTTGATAAAATATGAATTTACCTAAAATACAAATTTACCTATCTAAAATTTTTAAACTAGCAGTTTATGAACAGAAGGTGGAATTGGTTGGTTGTATTGTTGTTTGACATCCCACTCAAGAATCATTAACTTAGAAGTCCAACAAATTTTGCCTATACTCAGCATTTATGTCCGTAGAGCAGAGAGGCTTCTATTAGAATTATGTGCCAACACTTACTGTGACATTGGACCTTGCTTTTAAGTGTCTCATCTGAAGGAATGGTATGGTATGGCATTGTTGTTGAATGTCCAACTCAAGAAAATTTCAATCATATGAAGACGTCACTGTGTGCCAGTGAAGGGCTACAAATTTTGCCTATGCTCGGCACTGCTGACCGTAGAGCAGGGAGGGTTCTTTAACGTGCCAACACCTACTGTGACACGGGGCCTCGGATTTTATTGTCTCATCCGAAAGACAGGGACGGCCAACCGCAGAGTAGCGCTACACTGCTCGAACCCAGACATTTGGATTGGCAGTTTAACACACTAACCCCTTGGCCACATCTGAAGGACAAGGACAGTCAACAGAGGTGCAGTGCCGATTCAAACCCACCATTAGAAGGTGAACACACTACATATACCAATAAGCCATGGCGGCCAAGCCAGATTTGAAACGCAGACAAGTACAGCAGCTTTTATAGAATTGGAGACTGTAGTCTAACCTCCCTTAGCTACCCATTGAATTAAAGGAAAGCCTGTCTTATGTGACCTAAATGAGTGGTTCCCAGGAGGACTTTGCCCTATATAAATCACCTGAATTAAGAGAGCACCTGTCATATGTGACCCTTTTTGCTCCTTCCCTTGGATGGTCTGACTGTAGTTGGTCATTCAATGAACCAGCTTCCTTACACCATTTCTGATACCTTGGTTCTGAATTATCCTACTCATGACGCTAATTTTACAATCTGACCTGTTCTTGATTGGAAATAATTTCAGAATGAAAGCGTGTAAATGTCAAATGTACAGCATCAGTGAGAAGTGCCCCCTCTTGTCCCGATATTGTCTCAGCTGAATGATATACATATGTAAATCTATCATCACTACTACTGATAGTTGTGATGTCCTGACCAGATGAGAAAATAACAGCTTTATTCAATAGGTCAGAAGTATAACCACTCTTTCAATGACAGAAAGTTTAGGTTCGGCGTTCCAAAGTGGTAAGAATTGAAATGATGTGTACATTTGTATGTCAGTCACTCAGTACAGTTGAATCTGTCTAAAGAGACCCATCATATTGTTCTTGACTTTTGTGTGTTTCGATTTTTTCTTTCTTTCATTTTTTTGATTAACAAGAAGTTCCACAGAGACTTTCATCCCCCTCCCAGTCTTTGTGTATCCTGTTGGGATTGACAGTTACTTTTACCTCCCTCCCTGCTATGACCATATATCTTGTATATTTTGAAAGCACTTTGCAAGGCACTGTCTCTTTACTTTATGTGTGTGACTGTTACAGTAGCCTCCCTCCGACTGGACACTTTTTTATATTTTGTTACAGTAGCCTCCCTCCTATATACCAGTATGTAGATGTCCTTTCCAGAGTTTGACTAAATACATTACAGATCCCTAACTGTCACAGTCAGGTTCAGGTCAGTCATAAATTATTTCAGCTGTAGCAGTACCAGCTGGGTGCCCCCAAGCTATAACTGACATAATGTTCAATAAATCCCATAAAATACTTGAGTTTTAATCCTCCTGAAAATTCCCCTCCACCATGCTACAAAGCAGATAAAACTAACATATGTGTAATAACTTCCTTCATTAACATATCAAGTACTTGCATATATGTATTAGGCCTATGTATATGAATTGTGATAAATGGAATAGACCTCACGTGCAATCTGAATTTTATGCCCAGAATTAATATTTTGTAAATTGTAAAATTTATGTATAATCATACTCATAGTTGATACTAGGGTTTACATACATGTAAATGTATAGACTAAAGGATTACAATTTAGTTATTTACACCCCAAAAAATAATGACTACCGTACCGGTATTTTGGTTGGTAGGCTATGTTGCTGTATACATCTCACTCAAGATTTTTTCACTTATATGGAGACGCAACTGTGTGCCAGTGCAGGGTGTCAATTTTGCATATGCTTGGTACTTATGGCATTAGAGCAGGGAGGGTTTGACACCTACATTGGACCTCGATTTTTTACTGTCTCACCAGAAAGACAGGGACAGCCAACCAACCGTACCATGGTTCAGAAGTCAAATATTTGAAGACCTTCAATATCTCTGGGTATATTTTATGTGAGAGAGAGAGAGAGAGAGAGAGAGAGAGAGAGAGAGAGAGAGAGAGAGATGAAGAGAGAGAGATTTAAACTATGGTCAGTACATGTTGATCTCCAGTCATACAAAGTTTTAGCATTTACAAACATTCCATCCAGCTTATTACACTTTAATCCATATTTACCTCTGATAGGGGACTATCTTCATTGTGGCATAAATCTCCCACAGTCAGATTGGTCATTTTCATTTTAATCCTGTCTTCTGGTCAGTTTGTTATGTAAACTTTCCCATCCTAATCTGTCAATTTCTTAAGACAATCTTTAGCACAAACAGTCCACATTTCTAACTCCACATTTGTTTATTTATTTATTTTTCACAACACAGTAAGGCCCATCAAAGCATTTGGATAGCTATGCTAAAATCCGTGTCACACTTTCTCTGTGTACAAAAAGATTAATTTCAAGAGTTTGTTTACTACCACACTGTCATGCTTGACTGAACTCACATCTTTGGAAACTGTTAAAAAAAAACTCAAATCCCAAGAGTAGATCCAGAATAAAACTATTATTCTGTGTAAAATTTACACACAGCACTAATTTAGACCTTTATCTGCCTGTCTGGTCCGATTTTGTGAGAAATCAACACATTTATACATCATCCATTGTTGTCTAAATTCCTACATACATTTCCATCATGATGCACAGGTCACTACTACTACACTGACCACTGTAAATTCTATCGTCCAGCACTGATTAATTTCACAGTATTTGATGTAAATTATCTTTTGATGACAGAATCTTGCACATGAATTACATAAAATCCTGATTTTCTGTTTGAATTTATATAAATTTCATATCAATTTTCATGTATAAAACAATCCTTCACATTAACATTAATTTCCACAACCCACATGATAAGCTAAACAAAGTACAACAATAATACATTTGAACTATGCAACAAAATAGCTGATTGGCCGATTGGAAATCTGATTGACCAATCAATGTGCAGTATATGCTAGACTGTTTCATTCACACCTGTTGTCTCCCAGCTGTTTACAATTCCTAAGCACAAGCAATATTATGTTGATGAGGCCTTTAAGGGGGAAATAACAATCTTAAATTTGTTTACATATTCAGTATACAAAAAAGGTTTCATATCTTTTATGATAAGAGAATATTTAAATGTCTGTATGTATAATGTAGTGTGATTCATGTGTATAAATATATCAGATGCTTTTAGGGGAAGGTAGGATAGCTTTAGGCTGCTATTATCTATCATGTAAAAGATGCTACATAGACTTATAAATAATGAGTGTATTTGTGTGTATATAGTCCTACATGTACAGGGAGCCTATATGTACATGTATGTAAAGTGAAGGTGAGGGGGAGGGGGGCACTGACAAATCACAAGTAGCTGAACAAAACTCAAATTTCAGTGACACTATTTTAAGAATGTTTTTATAAGCCTTATGTTTAGGCAAAAAAAAAGTTTAGATATATCTAAAATTTCTGGTTTCATGGTTGATTATGTAGGTAATCATTCCTGAAGTTATTTCAAAATTCTGGGAGGAATTATTGATACATATCAGGTAAATACAAAATTATATACATGTGTATATTTTTATCATATATACATGTACATAAAAACATATAGTTATGGCCTTTATGTTACTAATTGTCCAAGACCCGAAGTTTCTTTTTCAGTTTTTCATTCTTCTATTCATTACAAACTTATCCACTTTAACAAGTTCAGGTAATTAAGATCAATAAATCTCTACAGGTGGGGAGGGATTTAGATCAGGTGAATGCAATACTTAGGGGTACAGCTTATAATTGTTCCTTTGTCACTTTTATTTAGGAGTAGTATTATCCCCTTTTTATTGTTACTAAGTAACGGCTGGGCTCCCCAGGAAGTGTAACTGCTAAACTCTCAGCTCGGACTCTTACAAAGCTCCGATTCCCAACTGAGTATTTAAGGGATCAGGTAAAAATGCTATTCATTAACAAAAACACAGGTGTGAAGCAGATGGCCAGGTAAATACCCTTGAAGTAGGTAAAAACTCACCTGAGTGTAATTATAACTCATTATGTTTTGTTTAATCTAAGAATCAGTAAAGAGCTTTTAATCATATTAGCATGTTTATCACGTTGTTAATCCAAATTTTATTATATCTCTCTTATTAGAATTTGGTAAAGGAATTGTGAAGAGACTCGAGCCAATGAAAGGAAAGGAAAACATCGATACATGTATTTGAAAACGAACTGCAAATCAAATTAACAACTTTCCAAAGGTAAAAGGTGGATGTTTAGCAAAACTGAGTGCTGACTTTGTTGTTGTTAATCATATTAGCATGTGCTTCAGGTTGATAATCAAAATTTTATTATATCTCTCTTATTAAAATTTGGTAAAGGAATTGTATAGACATGGGCCAATATAAGGAAAGAAAAACATCCACACATGAAAACAAACTGCAAATCAAATTAGCACTTTTCCAAAGGTAAAAGGTTGATATGTCTAGCAAAACTGAGTGCTGTTCTTTGTTGACTTTTTCAGTAAAGTCTCAGTATAGAGCAAACATTTTTAATCTGCATCATTGGTTACAGAGAGAGAGAGAGAGAGAGAGAGAGAGAGAGAGAGAGAGAATGTGTGGGATTAACAAAAGGTGAATAATGACCCACTCTAACTAGTATTGGTGATAATTATTAACAATAATTGGAAATAATTAAACCTAGGAGAGAGGTGTCGATCAAGTCTATTTTGTCCTTGTCAAAGTTTTCTTTAATAAGATTGTGTGGAAATTCACACCCTAAAAGGATAACTCAATAATTCATATAATTTTCTTTTTTTACCTGTCTTCCCCCAAAGTTAGAGAATCTACCTTTATTCATAAGACAAGATGGTTGTCTAAGTTGAGAAAAAAATGTACGGGAAGTTGATAAACACGCATTAAATATCTTGTTCAACCCCAAATATCAAAATGGTATGCTCTTTTCTATTGTCTTAGACTAGTCCATTTTGGTCTGTGGTGTTGAAAGGGTTAAGGTACATAAGATTCTTCCCGACACAGACATGACTTTGCTATTTAATATTTATATATGTCTATTAAATTCAAATTTATGCAATATCAATCATGACTGAAATGACTTAATTATGATGGGTATTAGAATATCGTAACATCTAAATGGGCCAGTAGGTTTGTATAATTTGGTAGTTATTATTTTTGTTCTTTTTAGGGGGGAGGGGGTTGTCTTGAATTCTATCTTCAACATCTTATATTTGTGTAAACATTCAGACATGGAATATCAAAATAAGAACTAATAGGTTTGGAAATCTAGGAAGGGGGGGGGGGCTAAAGTTTAATAAGAATTCAAGCTTTTCACGGGGGAGTTTTGTGCCTTTTCCCTAAAACATTACTTAAAATTTTACATGAACAATAGAGATTGTCCCTATATATACGGTGAACTTAAGAAGTGTGCATTATAGTGAATATATGTATGTAATATAAGCCTTAAAAATCCCCCTCCCCTTTTCAAATAGGCTGGAACCCCTGTTTAAGCCCCACTCCTGTCCCTCCCTGTTGAATCAGACTCATAAACTTAGGTTTCCTACAACATAAACTGTTCATCTTTCTGTCTGTCCTGCCTGTGAAATATATTCCTGGTTAAAAAAAAGTGTCAATCATCTGCTGCTATAGTAAATCTTTCTCATGTTATCAACATGGTCCCATGTAGCTAGGGGCACTTTGTTTGATTATGTTTGGAAATGTTAAAATATGCAGCCGGCTGACAGACGCACTGGCAGACGTAATTAATTCTCTCCAATGATTGCCTCAGCATTGAGCAAAGGAGAGCCAGCCATCAATTAACAGATCACAGTCCAGTGTGCAAATTAATTGAGGAGAAATTACGACAACCTTCCCTATGTGAGAGAAAATAAACACATGAAATACTATGTTATCTAATCTGTAGTAAAATAAATATGATAGCTAATTATACTGTGAATCATATTGGTACACTTTACTGCACCTGAAATGTATTCGGCTTTTATCAGGACACCCACCATTGGTGGTTAATCATTATGTGAAAATTCAAAAAATAAAACCTGGTCATGTCTATCCTTTAACAGTTTTGAAAAATAAATGAAGAAAAAAGAAACACAAACCAGAGCTTTCCTTATAAAGACTCTTCTACCCCTGTCATCAGAATTGAAAGGGGAAGGGAGGGGGGGGGGGGGGGTTGTGTTACCCTGGTTTTTGCTATTACTGTATGTAGACACAAATATTTTATTCTGAAGCATGCCCCCCACTATTTTTTTGACAGGCAATGATACTTCTTCATAAATCAGAGGGTCATGACCTAGGGAGGACCTCTATTGATTTTGAGGTCAAGATACTAAAGGTGAAGGTAAAACTTGATGTACTACTACTACTAGGAAAACGTTATGAACAGATGTTACTGTATAGGTATGTGTATAAGCATAAATCTGCTACCGTTTGATACTCTAATTATTTTAATGGAAGATGAAATTTGTGTAAATGGTCAGAGGTAACCTTAAACCCTTCAGTCTCAAGTATAGTCCTTCAGCCTTAAGTATAGTCTATCGGGATGCTGCAGCGACCGCCTTTCATGTGAAAGACTTAAATTAAACCAGTGATGAATGAGAAATGAGTAAAAACCTCAAAAACACATGTAATCTCAGCTTTAAGAATACAACAGCCGAAATTAACAAGCATTAGTTTGAAACATGTACCTCCATTATAGGTGAAAAACAATGCTACAAGGAAAAAAAACTCTAGACATA
>JACSZP010015279.1:0-15291 GCA_016161895.1 Pinna nobilis | reverse complement strand
TCTGACAAATTTGTACTTTGTAAATGATATCATAGACAAATGATTACTCATCATCAATTTTTTACATAATGTAAAACCATTTTAATTTCAGTATGCTTAGCCGATAAAACCGAGTAATGTCCATATTCCTTATCTTGACAATTGTTACTAATGTTTTAAATTCAATTTTGTTTTAAATTTACATTTCCAAAACATTACAAATATCAATACTAGTGAACGTTATAAAAATAGATACTCCAGCTTTTTTGAAATTCTTGAGCATAATTAATGAGCGATCTTCTTTCCTTCTATGAAAAAAATACATTACCAGGTATCTAAATTTTAGATAAATTTTAACACACACACACACAAAAAAAAAACAAAAAAAAAAAAACCCCAAAAAACCAAAAAACCAATGACCGTGATCAGGATGCTAATTGTTGGATCTTACGGTACTGTCATGATATCCCGATTATACAAAATGGAAAATGATTTAAAATGAATAGAAATAATTCACAATCAGGCAGAATTGATGTTAAAAATTGATCCTTTATATAAAACGATAACTATGCTCGATGTGCTATCAATTTCTTTTCATGTTTTCATTTTTGTATTAACCTCCCACCTGGTAAATTCAAAAATTTAAACATGACACATAGAAGAAAGAAAACAAAACGGAAAACTATGCTTAAAATGTTACCGGAGTTAAACACTTTAAACAATGCTTTTACAATTTCTCACTTTTACTTAAGACTTATCAGACCCCCAAAAGTGCAAGGACTATACATATTTCGGATTCAAATACTGAAAGTGTATGTTATAAAAAGATTGATGGGAAGTTACAATAACTAAAAAATGGTAGAGAAATACAATGATGAACTAGACATCCGTAAACAATAACGTATCAAACAATACGAACAGCATTTCATCTTTGATGCAAAAAATTATAAAGGAATTATGAAAAGACGTCACCACGTCATAACTCTAAGTAGGAAATGTGATAGTATCAGCCATCAAACCGCATGGTCAATGTAGTTCTTTACATCAATATAAAAACCAGTAAGGCGGAGACAACAACNNTTTTGTGTGATTCATATTCATGTGTTAAAATGTACGGAAGCGTTTTAGGGCCACACTAAACATTTACCATTTTCCATTGTTCCTACTTTATCATAAATTTTAGATTTTTCCCTGTTAATTATCACTTCAATCTGTAAAATTTACATTTTTGTCTGAGAGATTTACATTGTTTTCGATAGAATCACATTTTAATCTATCGAATTTACACTATTTTCTGTAAATCGTACACTTCCTTTGTTCTGCATTTTACTATTTTGAACGGGAGTATGAAAATCAAAAAGAAAAGAGTGAACTCAGAGTGTCCCTGATACGCTTTGGCAGAAAAATATAAAAGTGATGGTAAATAAACAAGTAAATATGATGGTAATTGTAATAATATCTATAACAGAATCAGTCTCAACAACAACAAAAACAACAACGACAACAACAACAACAATAAAAACAACAATTAGAATTGAAAAATAGGAATTGTTGTTGTTGTATTGTTGTTTAACGTCGCACTCAAGAATTTTTCACTCATATGGAGACGCCATCGTGTGTCGGTGAAGGGCGACAAATTTTGCCAACACCTACTGTGACACGGGACCTCGGTTTTTGCTGTCTCATCCGAAGACAGGGACGGCCAACCACAGCGTGGCGCTGCGCGGATTCAAACCCCGGACCCTTCGATTCGAAGTCGAGCACGCTAACCACTCGGCCACGGCGACCTTCCCAAATGATAATAAGATCCAGTCGAATAATAATGAAATAATTATAATAGAAAAAATGAGATTCAAATGAGGATGATGCATAAAACTGCATTTTTCATTTTCATGTTGATGTTTTCGTAAATCCACAATATCTTTAATGCTGATTTTACTACCAATAATTAAAGAAAGAACTAAAGAACTAAAATGAAATCGGTTATTTTATTTTGTCTCATATACATTGATTCAAATTCTTCATTCGCTTTAAATTCAACTCAACGAAATTTTATGAATTCTAGAAAAATTTCATGGGACATTTCAGTTTGGAAATACATGACAGGAGACGATGATCTTCCAGAAACCTGGTCTCATCCCGGTCGGAATTAACAATTATTCTCCACGTTGAGACCGCCATTATTCCCAAATTATCCAATTTGCATAGTTTCAAATATCATTTGATACTTCTTCGATTTTCAAGTTGATGATACAATGGTTCCAACAGTCGGTTATAGTCAGCCTTTCGTAGATTATACGGTCAGTATATTGTTCTGGTTTGCGGATACTGCCTGTCATTAGGTCGAATGCTATTTGATGTTTTTCATAATGGTTGTAAGGCCGTTCTGTATACATTGGCTTTGACAACGGATTACTCCATTTACCTGATCAAGATATAGGGCTAACGGCGGGTGTGGCCGGTCAACAGGGGATGCTTACTCCCCCTAGGCACCTGATGCCACCTCTGATGTGCCCATGGGTCCGGGTTTGCTCAACTCTTTATCATTTATTCCTTATAGAAATTATAAGATCGATCACTGTTCGTGACCATTACCTTTTCTTCTTGAATTAAACATAAATGATTATACATCTCTTACATATACACATAACAATTAATAATAAAATGGATTTTATATATCAAACGTCTAACCTGTGTGCAGGATAAAGGTGTTAATGTGTTTAGAGTATACGTATAAAGGGGAGTAATCCAAACAGACGAGTCGTAGTTAACTGGCTTTTAACTTGATACTTCTATCCTGATAGAAAAAAAGCCGAATTTATCACACTGATCAGTAAATAAAGAGAAGAAAATTATAAATAAAACCAGGGAGAAAAAAGATTTATACAGTCGAACCTCTCTATTGGCACTTACAGGAGGTATGTTTCTGTTATCAGGCCCTTTCACTTATCCCATCAATTTGCCAATACAGAAGCATAACTAACTGGACAGGAAGCATCGAACTGAATTCTAGTAGTAAAAAAAAGAGTCCTGGATAAATTTTGTTTATATTGGATTGTTTTACGCCACACTCGACAATCTTTCAGTCGTATGGGTGCGGCCGATCTTATTCTTGTAGAGGAGAACCAAATTACAATTTTCTTTGATAAAATTAATCAAGAGTTTGCTTTTATTTTCAATTTTATGACAATGAATATGTAGTCGTCTCTTAAATTGCATCAAACGTCCCTTAATGATAAGCGAAACGATTTCAATTTTAATATCAGGAACTACCCGTTCCTGAGTAGTAAGATCATATGAATGGCGTTTTCATTTCACAAATATAAGTCATATTCCACTTATGCATGCTTTATTTGAGAGCTAGACGAGTCGTAAAAAACTACACATAGGGATACGTTGTTGAACGCTTGAAATCATTACTATATAGATCTTATGTTCGGTACGGGGACTTGTTAAACAATATGGGACACCCTTTCAAGGATGTTCTTATTCATAATTTTTTTTTAATACGGTTACCTGGAAATTTTCAATCCTGTTTATTTTTGCCCTCTTTCAGCAGTAAACTTATCCTAGTCATAAGTTGGTCCTAAGACACTCTAGTCTTATGGATAACATGTATGTTATTATTACAATTATGTAGCTTATTTATGCATGGCACCTGGTCCCATTTTCGCTTTTCATTTAATGGTCCAGATATTTTCAGGTAAAGTCTTACCTGCCTTGAAAAGATCACCTGTCTTAGGCGACCTTGTTGTGCATCTTCTTGGTACTTTGTCGTATTTAGTGACCACCTAATATATGCAAATAGTTTTGTTCTTCGTTCATGTAATATCTAAAAATAGTTCAGACTACATCGAGGCATGATAAATTCACAAAGGTGCCTCAACTTTGGCCTAGACCACGGATTTTATCTCATGCACTGAGATATGTTATGCGTGGAAAACCAATCTTTGACTGTAAAGTTGGTTGTTACTGGCTCATCAGAAGGGAGGAAATCAGTCGCCTTGCAGCCGAGGTATACTTTAGGGCGTATCTCTAGATCTAGAAATAGTACTAGTATTACTAAAATTGGTGAAGTAGAAGATACCAAGGGGCATTCCAAATTCAATAAGTCAACGACAGACAAAATCGTGGCCAAAACAAAAAGGAGACAAAATTACAAATAGAAATACACAAATAAACTTACAACTACAAGTAGTGTAACACGAACCCCACTTAAAATCGGGAGTGAGTTCAGGTGCTCCGGAAGAGAATGCGCAGCACCAGCCGTGTCGCACATTTTCGAATACAAGAATGTCACAATCGTTGATGGTCATAAACGAGAAAAGGGGATCGGGACTAGGCATACGAAAAGGGGAACATATCCCTCATCATGTTTTTACATATTAACCTTATTGATCAACCTGACCATGATGGCACGCCGTGTCACATATTATCGAATACGGGAATAAGTCACAATCGGTAACGGTCATAAAAAGGATAAAGTTGGGACGAGATTCGGCATGTGTCAAGGGGAACATATCCCTCACCATCTGTTTTACAGATTTGTCATAATGGTCAACCAGATCATGGTGGCTTCAGAGAGATGATTTCAATCTAACCATTAGCAACCCTTGGTTAAGTAGCTTCTTTGTCAGCATCAACCCTCTATCAAGGAAATCCTGATAGCAAACACATGCTCTGGAATATCTTATCAATTGAGAAATATATACTCCATAGGCAGGATATTGCCACATAAAAATGGAAAGTTCACAATAGAGAAATTGAAGTCATCTCTATTGTCGTAAAGTTTGGTTTTCAGCCGTCCTTCACTGTCAATCTCTAAGTGTAAGTCGAGATATGAAGCAGACTGGGCGGTTTCCGTGGTGTCCTTTATTTCAAGTTCATTTGGATAGATGCGATCAACATAGTCACCAAACTTAGTATTACTTAATGAAATAGCGTCATCTATATAGCGGAACGTGAAGTTAAAGGACCGGGCAGAGTTCCTTCATTATTCTTTAGAAACCCCTGTATGAAGTCAGCCTCATGCGAATAAAGAAACAAGTCAGTAAGAAGAGGAGCACAATATGAGCCCATCGGAATGTCCACGGTCTGTTGAAAAACCCGCCAACCGAACACAACAAATATATTATCAATCAAAAACTCAGGCATTCTGATGATGTCATTTTCAGATAACTTTTTGTTAGAATCAAAGTGGTTTTTCACAAAGTAAGGTTTTTCCTTGCCTAGGACGAGATATTTGTATCTCTGTTCGCCATTCTTCTTAACAAAACAAAACAAAACTGAAATAGTTCTTTTAATTTCTCTTTGAGTTCAGAATGGGGAATAGTTGTATAAAGAGTTGAAAAGTCAAATGTTTTATGCACTTACACGTAGAGAGCGATCTAGATTGTATGAGCTCCAAAAGATCTTTAGAATTTTTAAGAACCCACGTCTGATTCACACCACCCCTTGAGTAGCAAGTATCACAATAATTTCGAAGCCCATCCTTAATTGCTGACAAAAAAGACGTTAATAGCTTGGAAAGAGGTTTTGTGGAACATTTTGCAGAACCTGCAATGTACCGTTGTTTGTAAAGACACTTATGTAATTTGGGAATCCAGTAAAGTAACGGGAGATCTACTTCCTAATCTTCTGTTGGAATGCCAAAGAATATATAACAGATCTGTGATTTGTAAGGGTTTCTTGTATCGTAAGTGTTGTCGGTGTATATGTGGGGTTGCCAATCGAATTGTCAATGTCCAATTCCCTAATTAAGCAGGTTATGTAATGTGATTTGCATATAAAAAACGATATTGTTGGGTGCTTTGTCTGCAGGGACAACAACATATTTGTCATGAAGGTAAAACAGGTGTTCAGCAACATTATTGTCTTTGAGGACGGATGTTGTTGACCCTCTGAGGTTTCTAATTCTAATTTGTATCAAATACCGCACTGACTTCACCCGTTCCATACTAGCTAAGGAAAGCAGACTCCCTCTGCATACCTGGTTCCGTCCAGTTCAGGATTTATACTTTTTCAATTTGAAACAGTCTATTTTTCAAATCTGCATCATGTAAGACTTGGAATCGAATACTCAATGACATCTCTTCATTTTTCACTTAGATTTGTTCTTCGTATTGTACTATATTCTACGATATTCAGAGGTTGAGAAGGTTAGTTTACACGGAGTGTAACTAATATGCATAAAGGAATTAGCTACTTTTTTATAACGTTTCGACCGTCTACAAAATTTAGAAATAAAAAATTCGATTTAACTGATATTTACTTGTATCCAAACTGAGTGTCAATATTCAGTACATTAAAGTCAGATAAATCATCAATAACATGTACATGTAACTGCTTTTAGTATGCTCAGAAAAAGCAATTAGGCGATCAGTCATTTTTTACCTTCATCACGCCGGACCCATAATGAGTTCCGAGTTTTTGCACGTGTTGCCAATGCCATTCATAGCAGTGAAATGTCACAATACAGGAATTGATTGTGTTCAGCACAAGTATTTAAAAGGCTATATGTTTTGTGATAAACATTTTGTTCATGGAGCTCCATAACTCGATGTATAAGTATTGAGGCAACAAAGGAACTTGACTATCGTATGGGTTAACTGCACCTATATTCGCATCCAATTACAGAACACAGGGGACTTCCGTCTATTTCATGACATATTGAAACCGACAGCTGTTGGCGTTTGTTTTTAAAGAATGATTTGACATGCTAATCGCTGCAAAACGTAAAATTGATTTTTCATTGAGCGCAAGTATAGAAATTTTGTTGGTCACCCACAGTGATTTAGAATAAATGTACTGCAAGTATTTAGCGATACAGGAAAAAATTGTTAATTATGTTATCATAACCATTATCATGATAATCACCACCACCACTATCACCACCACCACCAGCAACAACAGCATCATCCTTATCACCACCATCATCAATACCTAACAAAAATCTGAAAAAAAATCTTATATAAATAGAAAGAATTTTACTTTTATGTACAAACCTCACGAGGAATTGAACAAAAAGATGCCCGATATTGATGATTTCCCGGTAATGATTATATTGTCTTGTTGTTATTGTTGTAAAGGTAACGAACAGCGAAAGATCTCACAATTTCTGTAAGGAATACAAAATCACATATTTATTATAAAATTTCGGAACTAAAGTAAATGAAACTGTAACTATAAGCAGACAGCTAAACATTCTGCTTTCCCCGAAATCAGTGTAATTCAACCTTGCCTATCCGCTTAGTTTGAGTATGAGTTCTCGCCACATCTTTGAGTTACTCCCCTTTCCTTTGACCAATACGATCAATCAAATTTATGATATTGTTTTGTTGTTAATAAGTATAACATTCAAGAATATTTCACTCATATGAGGACGTCAGCGATTTTCGTCTTCAATATTTCTGCCCAACTGCAAGCTCAGGACCTTATTCGATTGAGCAGCTGTGATTTTTCTTAATGTAACGACACCTAGCTACTATGGCACAAGACTTCGGTTTTCATTGTCACATACGATGGATATGGCAAACCAGACGCTTCTGTGGGGCGGATTCTAACCTATGATTTTACGAAATGTAGAAGAATAAGGAACCGTTGAGCAGTCATGGCTGTAAAGTCGATTTATCAAATCGGTCACGTGAACGAAACACAATTTGAGACAGAAAACGTAAAGAAAATGAGGTTTTGAATCCTTTGTAACCCATTCTTTGATGAAAAGCAAATCAGAATACAAACCTAACTCCTATGTGTAAGTAAAACAAGTCCCTTATCATCCGTCCATCTTTATAAGACACAATTTTGTCAAAAAATGTTTTCAATAATTGATTAAAAACCAGCAGTTTTATTGTTATTGTTTAAAAAAATGCATTCCATCATTTCAACTAGACTTCAACTAGACAAAAAAAGTATTTTCTTTAATTTTTCTTGTTCATTTTAAAGAATTAAAAAATACAATGTATATATATCTGCTTTATATTTGTGCTTAAAGTAAAAGTCTATTGGGTTTAAAATGCAAATTAAACTTTGCAATCTGCTAACAAAGCTAGCGGTCGACAGAAGGTTACGTACTCGGCTCAAATCTTACTTATATACATTCTTTCTCTAGATCAATCATTTATGTTTTCAAGCATTTTGGTCTTCCGAAATTCTTATCTTTTCCTGTCTCTGAAATATATTTAGTTTCCTCGAACCCATTTTATGTATTGTAAATATAGTTCATACGATTTCTTCTTTTAAAATCATAAAACTGATGCTGATTAAAATAAAAAGCTTAGAACAATATATAAAAACTTCTTCCTTCTGCAAGATACGTTAGTTTTAATCTGTTTACATGGAAAACTTCCATAGTTGCTACGATAATCAATATTAAGATATAGAAAAATACACACGTATCCTTAGAATAGAAAAACATTCAGCGTTCAATACGTTTTTTGTGGTAATCGATGATGAACAAGTTCCCTTGAAGCACACACCTTTTTTTCAAAAATGTTTTCTATAATACTTTTCAATAGATTTGATACCATAAAAGTGCATTTAACTTCAATAATTTTCTATATTCACAAATAAGGCTTAAAAAACTTTGTTTTTATCAAATTTGTAATCTGAAGTTTATATCAATTTGTATCAATTTCGCTTCTCTATTGGAAAAGTTGACGGAACTACATAGTTATAACAATCTATCAGCGGCAATGAAAAAAGAAATACATTGGTTAAAGGACGTATGAGGAAATATGATGTGTGTATCGATACCGATAATAAGGCATTCCATCCGGCTTAATCGATCAAAATAAAATGCGTTATATATATCAAACATTTATATTGCTGATATTTCAAAAGTAACATAGCCAAAATTAATGCTGTAAGGAAAATGTAATGATACTAAACCGACCGTTTTGTCATTCCATTTTTACTTCGGTTTTTGATATATTACCGGTTTTGATGCACTCAAAGAACAAAAAATCGCGACTCGTCTAGTTGCTACCTGACATTCTTCTTACAGACTTAAACCAGGAGTAAAAAGGCTTAAAGATACATTTGGACTCATTTTTCATCTTCACAGAATTAAAAAATTGAAATATCACATTTGCACCAGCATATAATTAGAGGATGTAGCTGAGAAAATACAAAAAAAAAAACATTTGCAGGCAATGTATATATATTGTATTTGTATTTATATTTTGTAAAAATCAAAAATATACGATTACGGGTTGTATTCATTTCCCGCCATGTTAACAGCCATGGCCGATGCCTTGTAAGTAGGGCGAATTATGACAAAAAAAACCAAAAAAAAAAAACATGTCTAGCACGAACATTGATTTGACCATCTTTAATGTGTAAATCGCTTAATTAATATCCATTTGCACACGATTCCGTCGTTATCTCTTGTACGACAAGTTTTTGCGGAATAAGTTCAAGTATACATTTAAATTATCAATGGTAGAGATGTGGGGTTTTTTAGCAGAAAGATTATGAAAATCAAAATCATAAAAACCCGGGTATCATTCTGAAGAAGAGTATGACAGTGTGCAAATTGAGCGAATACGTGACAAACCCGGATCACTAAAAGCCTAGAAATGGGGCCAAGTGTCATGCAAAAATAAAAACTCCTTTGCATCGACAAGCGATGCTTAAGATGACCCGCATCCAATATGCACCTGATTTTCATGTTGAGTCATGAATCATTTGATAATGAATTGCTTGGTATCTGTGATTTTTATATTGTTTACTGGTGAACCGTCGAGGGTCCCTAGAAGAATGCTCGTCTTCCGGTGGAATAGACTTCCTTTTCCTGTCATACTAATTGTTAACGGCCAAGTGTCATGAATCCGAAACAATCGATGTCCCATAATGCTGAGTAAAGACAAAAATTTCAAGCCATTTACTAGCATTATGCACAAGAAGAAGAAGAAAAAAAGAAGGATAAAAAAGGATGATAATGATGAAGAAGTAAAATAGAAGATAAAAATGAAAAGCAACAACAACAATTTGTCACCTACTTTCAACGCCATTTTGTATTAGTCTGAGGATAATTTTGAATTGATATTGACATTGTTTCCTTCTCAGATTTTATTTTCATTTTTATAGAATACCAAAGGTAGTTTAAAACAAGAGTAACAGTAACACTTTTGTATTTTCATAGAGAGAACAATTACATTGAATAAAAAGGAATACGAAGTGAAATTTTGAGAAGATCTAAATTAAATCCTATATACCAAATGAGTTAGGAAGTGATAATTTTGTAAATCTTCTTATGCCATGCTGTGCTAATGCTATTGGTTGACAAAAAGCCTCAACATGAATTATTCGCGACCATACATCCCATTGTACACTAAATATTTTCCTGCGGCCATGAGACGGGTAGACTTACTTGGATTGGACGATACATTTTCCTTGACCTTATGTCCTGTCCTAATTGTCAGATCAATTACTGAAATACAGAAGTGTCACAATGTGGCACTGTAACTACGTGATGACGGACTTACAATTATTTAGAAAAAAGTGGGAATACATACCGTACATATATACTGAATGACAGTAGTTCCTTTATATTATTTTATCTTAAAGATTAGGTTACTCTAAATGATATTTTATAATTCCACATTACTGGTGAAACAAACTAAAAAAAGGTGGTAAACATCGTATTGAAGAACAGCAAAATTGCCAGGCCTTTTGATCAGTATATGAGAGAGAGAGAGAGAGAGAGAGAGAGAGAGAGAGAGAGGGGGGGGGGTTGCTTCATGACGCAAGAAACCGATGGCGAGAGACCTATTAGTAAAGCACGACTATCACATGTCGTTATAAATCAATCCGAGAAATTGATTTCTGAATAAATACAAAAGATTTATTGTGAAATACAAGGATGCAAAATATAATTTTAAATGTATATCCGGGGGAGGTTTGATGTTCAATGGATAAACTAAAAAACTTAATACTGAAAGTTACAAAAATCACGTAAAACCCAGGACTTCGTTTGATTTATAAGTCACTGGAACGTGAAATAGAACTTAAATGCAACTTTCTTTGCAGGAGGTACAAAGTGAAAAGGTATAAAACCAAGGATACAAAAACGAATGAATGAATAATCAATAAATGTAAATTTAAATATATTATTACTGCTAAAATTTCTCAATTTACAGTAGATTAAATGACACAGTATAATAGAAATGAAATCTTCTAAATTCAATTACGGCTATTGAAAGATAAAGGGTATTTACCCAATGGATGTTTCTTTATTTTTTAAAAATATTTTAGCACACGTTCTTTCGGCTTTTGTGAAATAAATTCATAGCCCATTCTATTATTCTTTTATACAGAATTCCCTGGTATCTAATTGTACTAGAATTTTTCAATTAATTCCAATGTGTAATCAAAAATCAACACGCGTTGAACCATGAAAGAAAGGCACAGAAGCATCATATAGGTTAATTTTGGTTCATCTATACAGCATCCGACTTATGTTTTTGATATTCAAACTGAACTTATATATTGAAACAATAAAATATTTTGTAATTTCGATCTGCTTTTTGGAAGAAATTAATTGTAAAATCATATCAAATATGATAGAAATGCTTCTGTCTCAATTTCGATATTTTGCATTAATATCTTCTGTGAACTTATTTAGTCGCATATCTAATGACTGAGGATAAAATTCATATTTTTGATGCAATATGATATGAATAAATATTTTCATTTATTGCTGTCTGTGCTTCAGACAACTTTACTGCGCCTCAGATGATGTCGATATATACAACCGGGTCCTTTACTTCCTACATGTATAACCTTATCTTCATTTTTCTATAAAGCGTTTGTTTAGATATTGTAGTGATTCAAGTACTTTCCGGTATTATAACTTAACGATTATGTATAGCGTGCCTTATATCAAGAATCTAATATAAATGAAGTTTTACATTTGACGTTGTTGGTTAGTGTTTTATCTTTCCAAATAAATACTATGTACACACATTTTCCGCTCCTTGGCCTTTATCAAGTGAATTTCAATAAAACTTAATGTTTAAGCTGTTATAGTACATGTATGTAGCTAATGTTTCCAGTTCAGTTTATAAAGGTCAAGGGGACGACAATTTGTGAACATAGAGTGTTAATTGCTTTTACATAACGATACTTCCCTTTGTAGGACATTAGATTTCACTGGAACTTTATTTGTTTTAATCGAGGTAGGCTTCAAATAAACATGATGATACAGGGGTTCCAACAATCTCAGTTAAAGTCAGCGTTTCATTAATCCCACGGTCGTTACAATGGTCTGGTTTGTCGATACGGTCTGTCATTGGGTCGAATGTCGTCTAACGTGATTCATACCGGATGTTAGACCGTTCTTTTCACACTGATTTTGACCACAGATTCTGGTACTCAGTTTACCTGATCAAGATATAGGGTTTATGGCTGGTGTAACCGGTCTACAGGGGATGCTTACTCTTCTTAGGTACCTGATACCATCTGTGGTGTATCAGGGATCCTTGTTTACCCAACTCCTTATCTTGCATTTCCTATAGGAATTATGAGATCGATCACTGTTCGTTACCTTTACCTTTTCATCATCATCATCATCATCATCATCATCATCATCATCATTATTCCAGAATTTGTGGAATCGTGAAGCTCATAGATACACGTTTCAAATATTTTCATTTACGACAAAACAATTTATGCTTTGCAGTAAGAGGCTATTAAAATATTGTAATTTGCTGTTTTATCTAATGGTGAAATAGGGAAAAATTAAACAAGAGCCATGTTTTCAGACATACTGTAGGGTTTAATGCTAGGCGGTCTCCTGAGTAAAGTAGATGCTAGGCGAGGGTGTGCGACCCTTAAATTATTTCGTAATTCCCACACGGATTCTACTTCATTATGCTTGATCTGTATTAAGCAGGAACTTTAAAAGCCTTACAATTTATAGAAAGTATGAATAAAAGAAGCATGTTCAATATAAAAGACATAAAAAAGAAATAAGCAAGTCGACAGTGTTAATTGTTAACTTTGAAGGAAACCAACTTTTAAATATATACCTCTTTTCCCAGTTTGTAAACATAGAAATATTATCCTTTTATACGGTCACTAATTTAAATATTGGATTATGCACAAATTAACAGATAAGAAAATATGGTTATATAATATTGAAATGATAAGCATCAAGAGACAAATGGGCGTACTTGATTGGTTTATTTGAGGAACATTAATAAGAATCATCACACACAAAGAAAATTTAAGGGAGTTTTGTTCAGTTCTATTTCAGTTATATAAAAGTTCCTAGTTACCAGCCGCAGCACGTTAAAATCCCTCACTCGGGTCGAATGCAGGCTGACGTGTTTCAATAGAACTATTAAGCCGCTCTTCACAAACTGATTTTGACTACGGATTACTCCGTTTATATAATCAAGAAGTAGGGCTTACGGCAGGGGATGCTTTTTATTAATCATGATTACTAATTTTAGACATCTGGTCCCACTTCTGGATATTCAGGGGTCTGTGTTTGCCCATTTCCCCCAGTATTCCTTATATGAATTATGAGATTGATCACTTTTCATTACCTTTACCTTTATACCACTCAATCACCCTTAGTGCCGAGCAAAGGCCTTCATGAGCATTTAATAACGTCTGCGTATGAATGAAAGAGACGCTCGTGCAATAGACAAAAGAAAAAAGTGTCAATAAATAATAAGCGGGGCTTAATTTTTCTATCATCAGACAAAGAACGACAGGGTTACAAAATACAAATACTTACTCGCAATGAGGAAATCATGGTGAAATAATGACCCGAGGCCACTAGGTGTGTTGACCTGACCGAGGACAACGGGTGAGGTCTGGCCAAGTCTGGTCTGCCACTGATTCAAGCCGAGAGACATCATTTCGCCATGATGATCTCAGTAAGCGTGACCAATTATTTTAATTATAACGACGACACATTAAATCCATACCTTTACACATTGGCTATCTTTTCATTCCATGGCATATAAATACATAATCATTGTTATTATCATCGTTTTGCTCTAATCTAGAAGTTGATAGAAAATATGTTATTTCTCTTTGATACAATAAGTAGAAAATAGTTGTTTGGAAGTCCCAATACGATCACTCGTGTTTTATCTTTCTCTTTCCTTTTGAAATAGATTGCATTTCGTTGATAGACGTACTCATGGATCTCGATCGATGTTTTTCATGTTTGTAAACACAGTTTTATTGTGTATGTGATATTTCTAGGGGTAAGATGGAAGTGAAATTTGTATAAAAGTAATAAACTTACACAAGTAAAAACTGAATGCGGAATATTTTTATGATATTTTCACATTTTTGCCCATGTAAAGAAAAGTGGTGATTAATATTATTGATCGGTCACTACTTCATACCACCCTGTGGTACCATCACAGCTATTAAATTATGTGACACAAAAGACGAGTGGTCATCCACTTTTAATGTTTACCAATCAATTATATAATTTACTCCTTCTGGACACCTGCTCTCATCCTGTTTGGGATTTACGTTTGTTTTCCACGTTGAGACCGTCATTATCCGAGACTTGATTTGGAACTTGGATTTTTTAATATCCACCGCTACTTCTTCAATTTCACTTCTTTCATTCTGATTCGATATATATTCATAATATCCATTAGTAAGATAACATATGCTGATTTGGTTGAAATATTAACAAAATGAAACTTAATGAAATAGTTTATAATTAAGCATGTATATATCAGAACATGGAACCATATATAAAAAGCACGAGCTTACTCATTTACTCAGAATGCCTCAAAAGAATCATTGTATTCAGTTACATTAACCTTAGAAATACAAAATCAGTTTTGGTTTCTTTGTTTTACAAGTCCAGGGTAATCTAAAACAGGCTTTATTTCGTTATTAATGAAAATGTCGTGTCAGCAAAATGACTTTTACTTGCTTACAACACACTTTTCCATTTCCGGTAATCTGGCGTTGCATGATCTAACTGTTGACGATACTACATGATGAAAATATCCCGGTTTTTTCCATCGACTTTCTGGAAGAAAACCAACATCTCCCTTGCAAAACTTAAGATGACACAAACTGGATATGAACTATTAGTGATGTAGCTTGTTATATAAAGTGGTATGCTTTAAAATCGTGGCCAAGGAATACGCTACCTTCCTGGCAAACATATATATGCAAAAAAAAAAAAAACAACAACCAAAAACAGCATGACGGAGATTGCTTGAATTACAGGTTCATCTGCAGGTACACAGAAATAAAAAAAGGAGAAGACGAATGTGAAATGGATTTTAATTAATTCTAGAAACTCAGTTTTGCGGATATATA
>JACSZP010015278.1:0-13657 GCA_016161895.1 Pinna nobilis | reverse complement strand
AGAATATTATGCAATTGTGTATCATGCAGTAGGTCGATGTTGTGAATTTGAAAAAAAAAATGCAAAACGCAGGAGAGAAAGAGAGAGAAAGAGAAGGACAACGAGTCTGAGAGAGAGAAAGTACAAGTGTATGTATGTGTTATGAGGCCCGAAAGTAAGGGTGCGTGTCTATAGGAGAGAGATAGAGATAGAGAGACAGAGAGAGAGAGAGAGAGACAGAGAGAGAGAGAGAGAGAGAGAGAGAGAGAGAGAGTACAAGTGTAATGAAGACAAACTGATAGTAATCTAGAAGAAAAGAATAAGTGAATTTTACCTGTTCAGAGGGGAGGGAGAATTGACCAATAACACCAATGCTTCTGGAAACACGTAGTGGCGTGAGTGGGAAAAGTAATGCTCGCTCCTCGTTATATGTAAACTAATGATAAGATTTGTTTGAAAAATATATATTTCACAGGAATTTGTCGCTGTTAACTTTGGAATTCATAATTCATAATAGATATTCCGAAACGGGATAAAACATGCTACAAATGGGAAGTACACGTGGTCGCCGATATTTTTGTAAACATGTGGTGGTGTGAGTGGCAAAAGGAATGCTCATTTCTTGTTTGCTGTGTATCGATAATAATGAAGTTTGTTTGGAAAATATACAGAATCTGTCCGGGTAAATTTTGGAATTCATAATTCATACTGAAAATACCGGAACGGCAAAAAATATACTATATACATGTGTATTGGAGGTACTCGTGGTGCTTTGTTCGTGATATGCATTTACCTGCATCGGCAAGGTAGGTGAATTATCATTTTCCCTCCATCCGGTAGAAAATGGCACTAAAAATTTAAATTTTATTGTACAGAAAACAATAGTTTAAGTAACGTTGTTAGAAACTGAAAATGTTTGTGAACTTCCGCACGATTTGTTTCACTGCTCCGTGTTGTGATCACATAGACAGCGCCGTTCGTACTTAAACGCGGTTTTACAAGTAATCCGCCCCTTTATAGAGTTTCCGTGTGTGTGTCGCGATTTACCTTGCGGATAAAGACCTATTAACGATAAATATTACGTCATTTGCAGTTTTTATATTTTGCAATATCTCTATCAATACAACGAGTGTATTTAGGAAGACGAATGTCTGAAAATCTACCGACTCTATATATCGATAAAGGTAAAGTGTGTAATTGAAATTTTGATTTTTAGACATATTCTTCAGTTAAGGGTGTTCGTTTCAGAATTTATGTCCAAATCACACTGACAAACACACAGACGTATAAATATTTATATAGTTTCAACTTCACTTGAGTTACCTTCACTGTGCTATCAACTTACACTTACGAGGAAGTGTTGGCTCCTTCGATTAAAATCATTGTTAATATTTTACTGAGGAATTGTCATCTTGTTTCTACGTAAAACCTGAGTCTTTGAAATTTGTTTAACTTTATTTGTTTTACTTTTTTCAATTGACAGGAACACGCTCATTCTAGACAAAAGTGGTAAAGCTCCAGTTTTACCTTAAAGCAGAGTCTTCTTGCTTAATATGTTTGGCATAAATAACAATCGATACTTCTCAGCACTCTATGACCCTGATACAGAATAGAAATAAGGGTCATCGTGGCCCAAAGGCTAGTATATTCGCCTTCTGTTTTGAGATAAAGGAATCGCACAGATTCGCCTGAATTTTCGGATGTGATGGAAAAAACTTAAACCCCATGTTTCACTTAGAGTCTGCATATTTAATACCGTTAAATTCCCCTCTTGGCTCAAAAAAGATTTTTAATCCGTCATCGGCAATTACATATAATTTGATATCATTTTTTAGAGGTTCATTATTTACATCTACATTTCACTTAACGCGAGGGTTTGTTAGCACAATAATCCTCCATCGGTTACATCTACTACAGTAGTGTGTCTCACTAACTACTTTTGCGGAAAACAACATAAAAGCAGCAACAACAACAACAAAGCAAAATACGTAATCTGTGTTGTATCAAAGGGCTGTTCTACACGTATACAAGTAGTATTGTGTGATATGAACATATTAATATGACGTTTGCAATTGTACAATTGTTTTCTATTAAACTTGCAAACAAAATGTTTATAAAATGAAGCAAATGTGAAAATGACGATACTTCTAAAATGCAGTAATTCTTCAAGACATAAGATACATTTTTTTTTCTAAATGGACAAAGTTATATCCATTTTGTCACTTTTACGTTTTAATCAATTATGACGCTTTCAATATAAACATTGCAGAAAGGTAGTATGCCTTCGAATTTCTCTAATTATTGTTGCCTAATGTAAAACTTGGTCAGTTTTTGTCTAGCACATTGTGTTTGTTTTGCACAGTCATTATTCCATGCGCAACACTCGCGTTTTGTATTACTGTACATAAAAAACTTAAGGTCTTCTTGGCGTGTGTTCAAAATAAGAACACAAACTTGAGCTTAACTTCACCTCGAAACCCAATACTGCGATTAAAATATTGACATGACTGTATCAAACGACTTTAAATGACGGCAAACCTGTGCCACACAATAATTTGAGACGTCACTATTGCAAGGGCGATACCAATACTTCCGAAAACACTGTATGCTTCTTATTTCGTTCAAGGTTAACCATCAATGCATTGGAGATAATTAATGTTCAATGGTCGTTAAGTGTATCAGGTTTGTTCGCAAGTCCCTGTGAAACTCTTATGGCACGTATATATTTTCTGTCAGAAATGTCTACAATGTATATGTAAACGCATTTGCAAAAACACTGTAGTAATTTCTTTAAAGTATTACAAATGTGTGATTGCACAGTATAATAAGTTCTAACAAAGTTTGAGTGAAGATATATATTTTGTTTATGTTTGTTCGAATTAATATATTCCTGTTCATGTCATCAATACCTGTTATCTGATTTGATATTGAACCTAGAAACAATGACACGAAAACCTAAGAAACCTGGAGATCAAGATCTAGTGAGAACTTATTTTTGTTATTCCTATATTTTTCCTGTATTCTTTTAGATACATACATATTTTAGTCGCAGTATGTAGATAGAAAGGTAAGGGAATAAATGTTACAAACATGGTTGTAGTTGACATATGTGACTCTATTGTTGTTTAGTATCTAACATATAAGATGTGAAATCAAAACGCCAAGGGAAGGAGACAAAGGGATTTGCTACTCGGGAACGATATGTTCGTGATAATAAAACCGAAATCGACACGTTTGCATGAAGGAAGGTTTGAAGCTTACTATCTTTGAGTTAGTCTGAGTTAGAAGCAGATGTGTTGTTCTCTAAAGTTTCGTTGATCTCAAGACAAGAAGGGTGGATCTGCCCATATTAATTTTGAAAATCAATGTTTGTGATAGACGGGGTTATAGATTAAACTTAATGAACTATTTATTCTGCCAGACTGTAATGTCTCCTTTTTGTTATCGACTCTGATTCAAGCAAAACGTTTTCTGAAAATACCATCATATGTATAAAAAGCGCCACTCCCCACAATATAGAAATGCATCTGTATTGTACCCGTTTGTGGTTAAATGACAATCTTAAATCCTAGTGAAGTATACGAGTTTTTATATTGTGTCTATTTAATATATCACACATTTATGTACTCGCGAATACAGCCTTGATTTGTTCTCTGCACCCTTTAAGGAGAATGAAATGGCGGATTTTTTTGTGTATGTTCAGAGACCGAGATTTTTAAATCAACAAAAGCAGTTCTTGTGTTTAGCGATTTAACAATTGTGAACTTGGTGCAATATTTTAAATGTTTTTGATGAATAATGTGTTCACATGTTATGGGTTATTTTTAGTCTCATATGAGATATTGTATATTTAGATAGTAGCAAATTTAGGTATCTTATTACTGATTTCGGGGAAGTTATTTGAGATAAACCTCTACTAACTAACGCAGTCAGAATGCACATAATAATTCCTACAAAAATATTACAAACTTAGCTATAAAGAGTAGTAGCTCCAAAAAGTTTTATTTGTGTCCCCCTGTTTTCATGGACTTGTTTAGGAGACACACACAACGCCCAGCTTGTAGTCTTTTCTGAAACCTGAACTCCTTATTGTTGAGAAAGGATGGGCTACCTGGTCGAAAAGGTGTTATCTTTAATGCATTGTATTGCAGAATAATTTTTCATTTAAATTGAAATACCTCCGTGTATGTGGACGTCTGATGGTGGCCGGATGGTCACGTCTCCCAGTGTGCCGACAATGGGCTGTGAATTGACCTAACTCGACACGAATTTTCGTCGAAGAGTGAGGGTTTTTTACTGTACCTACTGACTTTGACACCGGCTCTCCTTTTTGGCTATTAAAAGAATATTAAGACATTACAATTTATAACCCTGTAGATTAAGAATATTGGAATATTGACATAGGAAGAGGGGAAAAAAAGATAACTGCATCTTATTTAGCTTTTTTGTGCATATGTTTTATCCAACGCAATTTCTTCAATTATCGCATTTCATTTGTTTATTAAGTCTGCCTGTCAAGTTTGCATGGTAAGTAAGGGAACACTTCAGTATTCTGTTGTTCTCAAATGATTTATATCATTACGTTGTGCATGTTGCGTGGTCCGGAAATCTACTTTGTCACATTATCCTGAACAATTATCAAATTATGTGTCATATTAAAAATTCTTACCAAGTTAGAAATAGATGTATCCACATAAAACGGTGGGAAGCAAATATATACTGTTTAAGTTGGAAGAATACATTCATATACTCTAAACAAGCCTATTTTATTTTCAGGTGAGCCGTTTTTCATTTGAAGGCATCTGTCTAAAATTCAGCATGATAAATACAGTTATNNCACATAAAAAGGCAGAGTAATGAACAGTGATCGATCTCATCATTTCTATAAAGAAGACAGTTAAAAGGTTGGGCAAACATGAACCCCTGGATACACCAGAGGTGGGATCAGGTGCCTAGGAGGAGTAAGAATCTCTTGTTGACTGGTCACACGGGCCGTTAGCCATTTGTCTTGATCAGGTAGACGGAGTACTCCGTAGTCAAAATCAATATGTAAAAACGGTCTTACAACCGGTCTTGCACAAGTCAAACAACAATAGCCCCAACGACAGTATCTAGGACCACGAAATTTACGACAGGTTTACTTTAATTTAAATAAGACTGTTGGAAACCCTGTAACATCAACTTGTTGTCAGTAGCCTGCCTCGATTTAAAATCATACGCTGAAGAAGCCTTTGCACATGCTATTCATTTAGCTCAATTGGGCTTCGCCAAGATGGGCGTTGGTTTGAGTGTCGATTAAAGACATTGAACCCTTTAGATTTTAGTACATGTATTTAAAAATAAGGAAACATGTTACAAGTTCTGATTCGGCCATGGTAGTATTTACATTTCAATCCTAGGAGATAATATTTCAGAATTTGAATGTCATTTCTTGGTGTTTTTTAATGGCTCTGCTGTATACGACGATGTTTTATAAGACGAAAAATAAACACCGAACGACGGACGTCCGACAGACAAAATATGATCGCTATAGGTCATTATGAAGCTTTGGCTCAGGTAAGCTAAAACTTAGTGCAGAGATTAAAAGTGATCTCAATGGGCATGTCTATTTGATATGCAGATAATTATAGTTAATTTCGCTCCCCTAAAATACAAGTAGGAGTGGGGTCACATGTTTCCGTTATTGCTGTACGTAAGAAACACATTTCATCCGCTTGGTATTATGTTTTGGCTATTCGAATTACTACAAACACACCATCACTGCAAAAAGTTTGAATACCTGTATAACAAATTATCGTTCTCTCTGCCTCTCTGTCTCTCTCTCTCTCTCTCTCTCTCTCTCTCTCATTCTTCCGGGTGCATTTTTGTTGATATATACATGTTATGAAAGGTAACAATGCATGCTCTGTTGAGCGTAGAATGCTTTAAAGCAATTTAAAAGAAGTATGCTGACATAATACAACTTACGTGTATACCGGAATTATATATCTGATATGCTTTATACCTGTTGGCCAACTCTATGTTGTTACGGTTGAAAAACTATTTACAATTAATAGTACGCCATTCGCAGTTTGTGTGCTTAGCAGCATTTCTATCAACACCGAACGTGTATTTAGGAACAAGGATTTATAAAGTCTGGAAATCTACCGTCTCAATATTTCGATAAAGGTAAGGCGTATATTGAAATTTGATTTTAAATCACATTCTATGATTAAGGGTTTTAGTTGGAGAATGTACAGTGGAACCTCGCTATTAAGACCATCCAAGTGACTGTCTGAAACTGGTCTGATTAGTGAGGTGGTCTCCTAAGTGAGGTTGAAATAGCCCAAAAAAATGATAAATAGAGTGAATTTTGATGGTCTTAGTAGTGAGGTGGTCTCCAAGGTGAGGTGGTCTTTAGGCGAGGTTCCATTGTATATCAAAATCGCACAGACACACACACACACACAGACAGATAAATATACATAAAGTATAATTTTTACTTGAGTTTACTTCATTGTACTATACACTTACAAGTAAGTGCTAGCTCTGAAGATAAACTGCACACTGTTCATGTTTTACCACGAAATTGATGTAGGCTTGCTTTCACTTTAAACCGATAGAATTATCACTATCTAGGAACGCGCTCAGATGAGAAAGAAATGGTAGAACTCTAGTATGAACTTAAAAGATGTCTTCTAGTCACATACCTTTTGTATTAATAATGATCAATACTTATCAGAACACAATGGTCCTAATTAAGAATATAAGTAGCAGTCATTGTTGCTCCAAGACTATTATGTTCATCTTCTTCTTTCGACGTACATCTATCACACAGATTTGTATGGCTTTTCGGATGAGAAAGTAAACACAGAAACTCCATGTTCCAGTCACTGGGTGCATGTTGAATACCCCTCGTTGCTAAAAAATCGACCAAAAGTCAAATCTATGATTCTCTATCAGCATACATTGACGTCTGCAAATGCGAGAGAGTGAATCTTAGTTACACATTAAACAATAATGCAACTTTTGTATAGCTATCCCCCATAGTCAGCTTTTCCCCAGGAAAATGGCTATAGTGCCATCTTTTCTCCCGGGGACAAAATGGCTATATAGCTAGTTTACCCCTCATAGTCAAATCCCCCCTGATAATGCTATATAACATTATTTTACTTGCTAGAATAGAGAACTTTCTAATTAGTTTCAGAAACTTACCCTTGGATTTCTAAAAGAATCTTTTGAATAAGAGAAATTCTGTTGTTTCCAACATGTTAGATGTAAAACAAAAGTAAAATTTCGATGTTAATGTATCAAGGGCTTGGCTACACACAAACAAGAAGTGTTTTGTGCTACAATCATTTTAATATGGCTTTTGTAATTGTAAAGTTCTTAATTATGGAACAAAATTTTATAAAATGACTCGTAGGGGCTACACCATTCAACTTGCCCAATACCTAACGCATATCTTTGTTTGATTAATCTCGCGATATAAATTGCTCAAAATGCAGTAACCTTACTTTGAGTAAACACGCTTCATTGAGTAAATTTCTCAACCCTCGTACTTATTCATGAAAAAGTAAAATTGAACCAATACGAAAATTAGCAACTGCCTGCTTAATTGTCTCGGATTCTTTTGAAAGGAAAATAGTCGTGAAATAACCTCAATGAGTTCTAAATCAAAAGCAATATATCTGCTGAAGTTGTAAGTGCATTGAATTTATAAAGTATTAAAGTTTTTAATATGTAAAATGCAATAACAGAAATGATATAACTATCATTATTTTTAAAACTTCCGTATTGGTGATTTCAATTGTTCAAGATCACAACCCTGTGTGAGTAGTAAAAAGACGAGCCGTTTAGCGCTCTTAATTAAGTAATCATAAGAGGAATTACCCTGACTTAGCGAATAGGTTGTAAAATTAAGACATCAGAGGACAGAGAAGAGGAAAATGGCTGTTCAGGGACGGAAAGTTCGTGATGTTAAAATTTAAATCGTCACGTTGATAGACAATGAATAAATAAAGACTGAAACTGATATTTTTGCTCGAAATGCTCTCAACGCGGTCATGCATTATGTTCATCCAAAGATTTGCACTGTACAAAGATTCAAAGTTTTATATGGATAACCCTAATTGTATAGGTAGAACTAAGGCTATTATTCTCGATAATTTATCAAAACTGAAATTGGTCTTTAGACTGTGTCTATAAATAGTTCATATTTTAAAAATGACAGTGCAATTTGATAAATGTATTCTAAAATGGGTGAAGTAGAAGATACCAAGAGACATTCCAAATTGAATAAGTCAACGACAGACAAAATCGTGACCAAAACAAAAAGGAGACAGTATTACAACAGAAATTCAAATTCACTTAAAACTAAAAATAGAGTAACACGAACCCCACTAAAGACCGGTGTGAGTTCAGGTGCTCCGGAAGGGTAAGCAACTCCTACTCCACGCGCGGCACCCGTCGTACCACGCATTTTCGAATACAAGAATAAGTCATAGTCGGTGATGGTCATTAACGAGAAAAGTGGATCGGGACTAGGTTTGCGACAATGGGAGCATATCCCTCACGTTTTCATAAATTAATCGTATTGATCAACCAGGCCATGATAGCACGCCGTGTCACATATCATCGAATACGGGAATAAGTCACAATCGGTGATGGTCATAAAGAGGAGAAAGGTGGGACGGGATTAGGTATGTGACAAGATGAACATATCCCTCATCATCTGTTTTACAGATTTACCATAACGTTCAACAAGATCTTGGTGGCGACCATAAAACTTTCGAAGAGATGACTTAAATCTAACCATTAGGAACCCTTGGTTAAGTAGCTTCTTTGTCAGCAGCAACCCTCTATCAAGGAAATCCTGATAGCAAACACATACTCTGGAATATCTTATCAATTAAGAAATGTGTACTCCATAGGCAGGTGCTGCTTTTATATTGCCACATAAAAATGGAAAGTTCACAATAGAGAAATTGAAGTCATCTCTTTTATCGAAAAGTGGTTTTCAGCCGTCTTTCACTGTCAGTCTCTAGGTGTAAGTTGAGATATAAAGCAGATTTTTCGGTTTCCGTGGTGTCCTTTATTTCAAGTGCATTTGGAAAGATGCAATAAACATAATCACAAAACTTAGTATTATTTAATAAAATAACGTCATCTATATAGCGGAACGTGAGGTTAAAGGACCTGGCTAAGTTCTTGTCATTATTCTTTAGAAGCCCCTGTATGAAGTCAGTCCCTTACGAATAAAGAAATAAGTCAGCAAGAAGAGGAGCACAATTTGTGCCCATCGGAATGCCATCGGTCTGTTGAAAAACCCGGCCAATAAACACAACAAATATATTGTCAATCAAAAACTCAAGCATTCTGATGATGTCATTTTCAGAGAACTTTTTGTTAGAGTCAGAGTGGTTTTTCAAAAAGTAAGGGTTTTCCTTGTCTAGGACGAGATATTTGTATCTCTGTTCGCCATTCTTCTTAACAAAACAAAGCTTAACTAATTCTTTTAATTTTCTTTGAGTTTAGAATGGGGTATAATTGTAAAAAGAGTAGAAAAGTCAAATGTTTTATGCTCTTACATGAAGAGAGTGATCTAGATTGTATGTTCTCCAAAAGATCTAAAGAATTTTTTTAAGAATCCACGTTTGATTCACACCACCCTTTGAGTAGCAAGTATGATAATAAGAGAAGAGAGGGGTCTAGATTTTATGTTATCCAAAAAGAGATTGTAAAAGAGATTTTCTCGACGCAGGGTCGTTTCTCAACGTTTAAATCGGACCCTTCTTCTACTGCCAAGTTTTCAAATTTCTTACTTTATATCGAATAGACATAGTATTCTGTAGATCTGAATATGAAGTTTATATCATACGAGGTAATTCATTGACGTTGAAATGTGATATCCCCATCCCCTCTTCCCGGTTCAGCTCTATTCGACTATACATGAATCGAGATTTAGATTATATTTTACATTTGAGGTCTTTTTTTAACGTTATTTTTTACCCTTCTGCAATGCGTTCACATACGGGGAGTACAAAACATGCGTGATATTTTGTTAAGACAGGTGCACTTTGACACAAAAAGGTCATTTCTCAACGTTAAAATATGACCCTCAATAATTAACGAGGGTAACTTTTTCACGAGAGGGTCACTTTTTACGCGTTGGAAGGGTCATTATTTAATGGTCGGATATTTTTAACGTTGAAAATTACCCCCAAACCGTTAAAAATGACGCTTGGGTCACGGTGACGGGGTCACTTTTTAATGTTACACGCAAAGGACTATTAACTTGGACTTTGTTCGGCAATTATGGCCTCGAGTCGTCAAGATCTTTAAACGTACTAAACCCGCCGCCGATTTAGGCCGTTGCCGAGTGGTTAGCGTGTTCCACTTCAAATCGAAGGGTCATAGGTTTGAATCCGCACAACGCCACGTTGAAGTTGACTGTCCCTGTCTTTGGGATGAGGCAGTAAAAAGCCGAGATCCCGTGTCACTGTAAGTTTTGGCACGTTCAAGAAACCTTCCTGCTCCTGAATCATGAGTGTCAGGTAAGGCAAAGTTTGTCGCCTTTCACCGGCACATAGTGGCGTCTCCATATGAGTGGAATATTCTTGAGTAACACCTAATAAAACTAATATAAATTGAAGTTATTAAGTAGAGTTCTCTGTAAAATTCAGGCAGGTTATGAAGAAAAGGTGATTCATGCATAGTCATTTAAATCAATAATTTTGCCCTCAAAATACGAGGAACAGATCCCTTAAGACAAATGAGAAAGGAAAATTGCTTTTGTATTTCTAAGAATAGTTGAAAAAATAAAATTTTACCCATAATTTGTTTTCTCTATTTGTTCTATATTAAACTACTGAAAATGCCAACACTTTTAGAGCAAATTTTCCTAATTTCCAACTGTCTTGATATACATGTTTATGACTAATCTGAATGAAAAGAAGCATGTTTGGGGAGTTAAAAGATTGCTTAATTTCCATGGGATTATTTGTGAATTCCATGGCCTAATTCTTTTTATGGTGATAAATGGATAAAAATGTCTAAGGGATGTAACTCTGTATGTAAACACTGATACTGAAGCACTGTGAAAATCACTTCTGGTTTTGTTTTCGAGTGCAAACGAAGTAAACAAACAGTTCAATCATGTGTTTTTTAGAATTTGATTGCAGTAGAATATACTGACTTGCTCATTTTTACCATTTCGGTAACATTTGTTCCATGTAGAAGAGTATGTTGGTGTTTTCCACGAATAAATGTGCATGTTCTGATTTGACCACACTCCTTTCCCGTTGGTGAACACACTCCAGCAGAGATCGAACTGTTTGTCTACTTGATATGTTCCATACAAGTTTTTTTTCTGATATTCCGATATTTTAAGATTACAATAAGAATGGGATAACATGTAGCATATCATGTTTTACTACCTTCCATTGCAAATATTGGTATCGTGCACCGTTGCAAGGATCCGTGGAGGCGGACCCCCCTATTTTGAAATAATTTTTTTTTATCAAAAATTGAGTTCCTATATTTTGCCTTTATCACATTTGCGACCCCCCCCCCCTCCCCTGAAAAAAATTCTGGATCCATGCATATGCATGGTTTTGCATGAAAGAATATATTTGAGCATTTGCAAGTGATCTAGGCCTAAAGGTCAGGATTTGCTTTATATAAAGGCAAAAATGCATGTAAATATTTTCTAAGCAAGGTCAAATTGCAATATTTCTCAACCTGCAAAAGAAAGTTTAAATTTACACATCATCGGTGTACTTTTTTGTAAATGTTTAATAATAATAAATAAAAATCATTTAACCTCAGTATGGCCATTAAATGGAATGTATAATCAATATTTCAGATCACAATATTTACTTTCATTGCCCTAATGAAACTGCAGTAAAATGTCAGTATTGAAAATTTCAATCAGAAGGTATTTATGGGTTGATATTTATTTGAGCTATAGCTCATATTTCTGCACATGTACAGGTGTAAGAGCAAACCATCCCTAAAAAATTCAACTGAGCTTGAGTTAATGAGGTTTTAGCTTTTTTATTTTTGCATTTTTTTTGTAAAGCTGAGGTTTAACCTTACTGTTTGGCAAAACAAAAAAGATGTGTTGTTTTCTGCTTAGGAGTGGGAGTCTATTTCTATTGCACACAAATCCTTTATGTCAATACAATGCAATTATGTGCATTTAATTTACACATGTAATAAACAATTCTAAAAATTACAAACTTCCATTCTCATTAGGAAACACTCAACTTTGATCATACACTACAATGCATGTTACTTTTTGTTGGTGGTTGTTGCCACATACTGTGTCCCATTTCTAATCCAATTAGGTCTACGTCTTATACCAGTAAATAACCTTTAGGCCTACAATGTGCATTTGTAGATGTGTCTGAATGACTCAAATATCCCACCTGGCAAAACAACCTTGAAGTTTTCTTTTTTCCAAAGAACAAAAATTTGCCAAAAATTATTCAACCGGACACAATTTTAACTAAACCAATGAATGCTCCTGACTGGCAGGTACCTGTACACAAATTTTCAATTCAAAATGGCCATATGTTGCTAAGAGTATGAATGGAAACTGAATTCTTTGAAAATGTCTAAATCCTTGCGGCTAAACTCTGTTAAACTAATTCAACCACTACAAAATTCAAACTTTCCTATATAAGATCATAACAGGTCCATGCACGGATCTATGATTGTTTCAAGAGAGGTGTGTCAAACTTTTCAAGGAGGGAGGAGGGAGTCCAACTTGTGTAAAAAGGAAAAACCCAGCCCTGTTGAAATGAGAAACTGAGCATAATAGACTAATGATGGTATATATTTTACCAATGCTTCGGATGGGCTCCGGACATCCTCACCCCCCCCCCCCCCTTTAGATGCAGGCATGAGATATATACCAAACTTCAATCAAAACTGTAGTTTGGCTGTAACCTTATTTAGTGTCGCGCTATCTTATATGCAGAAATCACAGGTATTTAGGAATGCAGGTTCGTTGCACTTGACATTGGTTTTGACTCTCTCGTCTAAAGAACAGGAAAACAGCTGAGTCTACAGTACAGATTTTAACTCAAGACCACTCAGTTATAAGGTGAATTTGTTAACCCTGGAGCCATGACAGCCCAGCCCTAAAGACATGCAGAATGTATTTACTTTGTTTACTTGTATGACTACTTTGCAATGAAATGAAACTAAATCAGGACTTAATGAATGAATATAGGAAGGAGAAACTATGCGTAACACTATTTATGATGGGGCATTACAATTCTTAAGTTATGTATTTGATGAAGATGTTTCAACGATAGCATCTTCTAGAAGTACAACATATATTTAGATGTACAGTATAGCCTGCCCTAAGGGACCAATCTAGGGAAGAGGCAAATAAGGTAATATATGACAGGTGATCACTTCATTCAGGTGATTTGTATGGGATAAATCAACTATTCTTTTCCCACCTTTTCATGTAAAAATAGATACAATCGTTAAATTGTTCTTTTTGAAACTTTTATCATAAAACTAACCAACAAATCAACATCTGATTTTGCTAAATAATTATTTGTCATGTGTCATATTTTGTGCAGAAGTCAGCGATAAAATAGATACTTCTCTGTTGATTTCAGCTAAAATAAGCGGTAGTAAATTTATCCTTACCTCCTCTCCTCCCCTCACCCCACCCCCC
>JACSZP010015277.1:0-12259 GCA_016161895.1 Pinna nobilis | reverse complement strand
GGGGGGGGGCATAGAAATGTAACTTATTGTATGAATAACAAAATGTAAGAAAAAAAAGGTTATAAAGACACATTTAATAAAATTTACCAGTTTTCTTGTGTAATGTTTGTGATCTCTTCTCAAGTATATCGTAACCTCAAACACTTCAAAACTACATGCCATAAATCAACTACTTATAGAGACTGTCAAACACTTTGTTAATTAGGACACAGGTAGAAATGTGTTATATTGATGTCAAATGAGACATAAGTATTAATGATAATAAAAACTAGAACATGACTCAGTCGTTATTTGTCACCATTTATTTATATTTTTTCTTGAATTATATAAACAGTCTTATGATGACCTGAATTTGATCACTCCTGTTGAATGTCAAATGAAAAATATTTACTAGTAAGAGAAAAATAAAGTGTTTTCTTTCTTGAGGGCATGTACATGCATTGTAAAGTACATTGCCAAGTACATTGAGAACATATTGCCATGGCATGGTTGAAGAGTTTGCAGAGTAGCATGAGTCCAAAGTCCAAGTAATAGCAGATGTATCGATTGGTAAATTATAGGTTATTTGTACTGGTACTTAAATATTAAGATGTCGTGTCAAACTACATGTAGGTGTTGGAATGAAAAAAAACAACTTTGCACTGCTCAAATGATTAGCCAGGGCCAAAACATTCCATATCATATCTATATGAGTAAAGCAGAATTTTACTGGTAGATATTCAATAAAAACAATTATATTGATGAATTGCCAGCCAATTGAAAATTTTCAGACCTTAATGCAACAAATTCCAAATACTGTTAGGATGTTATTGCCTGCTAATTGGAATAAAGAAATATGTATTTATTATTATCTTTTTTTTTCAGGTTGTGCAACCTAACAGTCCTGCATTTGATGCTGGCCTGCGCCCTGGACTGTTGATCACACATATCAATGATGAACCAGTTCAAAGTTTACTGAACTCCAAAGTTATTCATCTGATCCTGAAAGGTGGCAATGTTCTGTATGTTCACTGTGTTCCCCTGGAAAGTACGTCGATAAAGAGAGGCGGCAAAAGAAGATCTCATCCCGGAAAAATGGCACGTAAATCCAATAAAAAGAAACCACAGGATAAAGCTAGGGAAAAAGCAAAACCAAGATCAATTTTGAGGAGGCTAAGCTCTAAGTCTAGAAAGACGGACTGGACCAGTACTCCTTTGTTAAAGGGAAAGTCTTACACTACTAGTGCATTCAGCAAGTCATGGTCATGTGGGGACAGCAGTATTGGCTCTGTCAAGTCAAGGTCACTGCCTGTCACCATGCCATGGTCACCTGATTCTTCGTCAGCCGCCAATTCTTCCACAAACAGTTCACCAAGTTCCAGCACACCAAACTCTCCAGCAGGCTCGTCTCAATTCTGCAATAGGCCTAGTTCACTTCACGGATTGAAACATCCAAAGCGCAGTCTGAAATCTCCATGCCGTCGACAGTCGGTTCATAATATTCCATTGTCTCCACTCGCCAGAACTCCCTCGCCCTCACCCATGCCAACATCCCCTACACGCAGTCCAAGTCCCTTAGCATTTTCTCAAGGTCATCAAATCGGCAGCTCTAATATGACACAGCACACTATCCCCTCATATCTGAATTCATCCAATCAGTCACCAGGTACTGTGGTCCGTAAATCTTCATTCTCAAGGCCAAAGAGCTGTGAACCTGGCTCTCCATTACTACGCAGAGCTCTCTCTCCAGATAGACTGCATCCACATTCGGCAGAGAAGGCCTCTGTTCAGAGGAAAGGATCTCTTCAAGAAAAGAAAAGTAACTTATATGAATCAGTGTAGTGATGTCATATTAACTTCTTAAACATTATCATTGTTGCAGCTATTTCTAGTGTTATATAATTTACAATTGCTTCCTCATCGTAATCCTTGTGTGTAGGCCATGTGACTCTGCCAGTCGATCGAAGTATGCTGGACAGAAGTGTTACTAGAGAGAGCTTATGTTTCGTCGTTTTAATTGTACATACTTAAGCAGGCCAGTGTTTATCAAAACCAAGTTTGCTGATAGAGAAATATACAAGAATGTGTATCATCAGTGCTTATGTTCACTGCATCACCAGCAAGCTCCTTATATCTAGCCTGTGACATACCAGTGGCTAGGTTGCCAATATGTTATTAGATATTAGACAATGGATGAACAGGGAGGAGATATCTTAATAAGTGCATAATTTTATAAAACTTACGGATTTGAATCAGAGGGCTTGCTATTGATATATACTGTGATAATTTCCTGCAAACCAAACTGAGCTACATGTAAGTGGGTAAATGTAGGCATTTTCTTTTTTTTATGGTGCTGTATTAACCTGTCGCAAATTTAGATGACTTCGTTTTATATACCTCCATAGTGTTGGTGTTACATATGAGAACATTCTTGAGTTGAATGTCATGTGATCTTTTTTCATACCTACCTTAACCATATTGTGCTCAAAGACTTTGCAACTGCTGTGGAATAGACCTGTATTTCTGTGATTTAATGTGAACTGTATATATGTCAACTGTGATTGTGTTACGACCTTGTCACTACGTGTTTATCATTGTTTTTGTTAGCTGTGATGTAATATGTCATCTACTAGGTGCTTTCATGCTGGACTCTCATAGGAGTATTGCTATCAGATTCCACACAAAATACAGTGGGACCCGGATATATTGAACACGAAGGGGAATCAGATTTTCTTTCAAATAAACAGGGTTTTGAAAATAATCTGGTTAAAATACAGTTTAACTGCCTTAGCGACCCACTGAATTAAAAGAAAACCTGTCTTATGTGACCTAAATGTATGGTTACCAAAATGGGTTTTTCCTATATAAATCACCCGAATTAAGAGACTACCTGTCATATGTGACCCTTTTTGCTCCTTCTCTTGGACGGTCTCTTAAAACAGGTTAGACTGTAGTAGTAAAGCAATTTGGCTAGGAATGAAAATCATACCAAATTAAGCCGGATTGCAATATATCCGAGTTCAATATAAGTTGGTTCCACTGGGCAAGGTAACAAAACTAGACCCTGTGATTGGTCCGAGAGTAAGGATGCTTTTGTGTCAGAAGAAAAAATTCAAAAGAACAGTCAAAAGTATTAATAATTTCTCATCAGATCTCACATTTATTCTTGTTAATTTTTCAAATATTTATAGAATTAATATTTTGGTATTGGAACTGAATTTTTATTTACCCATGGTATGTCTCTGATGGTAGGTTCAACATGAAGGATTAAAATTTGAGATTTATTACTTAAGTAGGACCGAAATAGAAGAGTTTTGAATATTTTGTAATTGAAGCCAAACTGGTAAGTTATATCAGTACAACACTCTTTCTATAAATATTAAATATCAGAATCAACAAATTTGACAGGTCAAACTATATCTTTGATGATTAATAATTTGAAATAAAAACAAAGAATTTTCATAATTTTCTTTAGTTCTGTATTCTAATAAAAAAGCAAGGCTGAATATCATCAGAACTAACAGCGACTTTTGTATTTCTTTGTAGATAAAACATATATTGCATTATTTATACAGTGCTACTAATTCAGAATATTGCCATATGAATTTCAAAACTTGTTATACTGCTACATAGATGATTGATAAACCAAGTCTTTAATTAAAACCATAGCAATCATATTTCACACACACCTTTATCTTATCAAGTACATGTACACCATTTTGGTACCACAAAATTTTACCTTGAACTGGCAATAGTTGTTTGCTTAAGGGGCTCTGGAAAGCACATTCTGTGAGAGAAAATTTCTCCTGGGGGAATCTGTCCTGCTATTCTCAAAACATTTTGATTGCCAAACTATTCTGATGAAAAGTCGCAAATTCAAATTGTTTTTGTGTACCCCATTTCTGGAAATCCATGATCCAACAGACAATACTTGTAAAAGAGCCAACAGGCCTATGAACATTTTGTTTGTTTGTTAATATCTAAATTTTTCAATTTTATTACAGTGTACATCCAAAAGTAACAAATATAGAGAGTAACATAATGGCAGTTCCATAAATTGACGCTGTGTTTGATGTCTGTTTAAAAAGATAGGCATTTGGCTTTCTATTTCATCTACATAAGTAGATATGATTTAAACAGGGGGATGCTGACTTGTTCTGAACATCTGGTCCCACTCGGTTTGGAGTCTTTTTTTTCTTATTTAGACCACCATTATTCAGCCCTAGTCGTATTCTATATGACGACATTTGAATATCCCTTGGCTATTCTTCATATTTTACTTTAGATATGAAACGTGTCAAAAAACACTCCAAATGATATGTTTGTCTTAAATAAGTAATTTACACTTTGAAATTATATGCTTGCCATAAACAAATAATTTACACTTGAAGAATTGTCGCTCTTACATTGCATAAGTTAAACTGACCAAATCAGGTTTTTACATCATGTAAACTGTTTGGTCTGCTTCAGGTTATTAAAACTTGCATTTAATCATAGTTAAAAGTGTTGTGAACTAGTCTAATATAAACCATATTGCTTTGCGTGTTTATTGTATTAAAGTGAAAAAGACGCAGAATCAGTTTTGTAATTTTTTTCCCACTTAATTGCAATTTCTTTGGACAATTTTCCTCATAACTGCATAGAGAACATGTGCTTATAGGGAGAAATTGTTATTTTCAGTAGGTATCAGGAGTGCTCATTTAACATTTACTGTCTCTAAACTTTATGTCGTGAATCTGTACAATTTGTTACTAAATGACTTAATCTTACATATCTTGTATAAATCATGTTTGCGTTCTTTCTGTGTGTATAGTATGTTCCCCATAGTGAGTAAATTATATTGTTAAACTTTGTAATTTTAAAGTCCGTTGAAACCATATTTTCGTCCAGTTGAGTTATACAAAACTACAAACAGTTAATTCAAAGGTATACGTTTTCTGTTAATAAAACCGTTTATGCCCAAATATGTATTGTAGATTGTTTTTATTCTAAAATAAATAGAGCTACATGTGTGCTACGTTAACAACAGAAAAAGATGTTAAAATTTTACGAAACTTTTATTAAGCCTTTCTTTTGAATATCGTTGAGATGGTGTTCATATGACAAAGTAAACTACTTGTTGTACCTGCTGAATGTCAGAAATTCAAGTTTGATTTCACTTTTGAACCATGAAAATTTAAGGTGTTGAATTTCAGTTTATTATCCTATTTATCACAGATAAAAAGTAATTTGAAACAAAAGGGAAATTTATAAAAACTTGGTTCTTTCATGTTGGAAAATTTGAAAATCGTACAAATGTGGTATTAATATAACATTGCAGTGTAGTTCCTCTGTATACTTGAACTAGCCTAGTGTGTGTTCTCGTTGTTTCAGACTATTTTTGACTTTTGTATTTGTATATAAAGACTTTAAATGGCAGGATTCTTTGTCTGCATTTTAGAATACTCGGGCATTGGAGCTGGACTTGAGAGGGGTGAAAGTGTATATATGTATCTTTGTGTATGACATTTGGGTTAATTGGATTATGTCTGCTAAGTATATGTGATATGAGTGAAAGTGGTATACTTATTTACATGTAATAAATGTAATAACGACTATCGCTGGTCAAATCTAGAGTACTAAGCATCTTATACGATCATGCTTACACTTTATTTCCAAATGGTGTCATTAAAGATATCGAAAAATTGAATATTTTTCCTTTTTCGTTTATTTGTGAAGATTTAAAGTTTCACATAATATCAGTGTAATGTTACCAGAAATGATGCTGATCAAAAGTGTATGAAACAGTGTAATTTCGCTTATGATACAGCCAAACAAACTTGCTCGAATGAAGGTTTAGCTAACCAAAACAAACGTTTAGAGAGTCAGTACCATACCCCGGGTGTTATTATACATGGGGATTGCATCTGTAGATAAAACTGTAACCTGGTATATCTTTTTAACCGGGAAATATAGGGCCTTTAGTTTGTATTTCATTTATTGATTCCTCGTGCTCCAAGGACTTTATGTAGGGTCATGACTTTTGACCTAGTGGCATTGACCTTGGACTTTAATATTTTGTCAAAGCGTCGGAATTCAAATGGGAACTATTTGTGCCCCTGTATTAGTTTACCTGGTTTTGAATTCATTCAGAAGCTTCTGAATGAAAAGAAGAAAAGACAAGCTTTGGCTGTTGATACAGATTCACTGACGACGTCAATTTTTATACCTATGTGAGTGCAATGGAAGTTAACACAGAATCAAGCAAGTATACATCTTGATCGGGTCTTGCTGACAATTAACTTATGAACAAACGAAAACTTGTTATACATGTACATGTATATCAATTTACAGAAGTAAAGGTACAAAAATAAGAATGTGGAAAGGCTTTGTGTGAACTTAAAAAAGTACGAGATCTGGTGCACAGAAGGTATCAACACCTCTGGTGTGTATGAATCATACGTCACAGCATTTCCGTTTAATGATGTCACATCCTTAAAAGATCAGTCACGTGAGTACACATTGAAAGAGAAATTATTCCCGAACAAATTTAATATCCTTGAAAACGGGAATTAGAATACTTAATGCATTGTTCTTGTATCAATAATAGAACTTCCTTTGTGACTCGGACAAACAGTCACGAACAAATCTCTCCCTCACTGATCATGAGAATGTCCTTGTTTGTTTTTGTACTGATTCACGTCACGCTTCACAATACGTCAATTATATGGTGACTTCCGGTTTGTAATGTTGGAGGAGATACTGAATGATAAATACAACTCAAAACATTACAGAAGAGGACCGAAATGTTGCATTGGCTAGATAGTTTTATGTATATTTTATATATTTATTTATCTTATTTTACCTTATTTCTTCATTTATTTACCTATTTCTTTCTTGTTTGTGCTCGTTAAATCGAATGTTTCCGGCATATTTTATTTACAGATTATCGTCAATGGGAAACGTCACATTTCGATAGACTCTTACAGACCATGATTATTGCAAATTAATAGAAAACAAAAAACAAAAAAATAGATGAAGTAATAAAGGACATGTGACAAAGAGCCCCTTCATAAAAAAAGCAAACAAACTGCACGAAGTTCCCGGTTTATTGCGGTAGGGTACGACAGAAGTTATGGGTTACTATGACGAAACGACGACACGGGAAGTGATTTGTATTTAAAATTTCTTCATGGAATGTTGATACATTTTTGTGTAGTAAAGATTTACAGTTTGTATTAATTCTCAAATAAGAAAAGAAACAAATAAAGGTAAACCTTTATTTCATAAAGCAGAGGTTCGGCAAGATACGTGAGTTCGCCTACTGTACGATAAAGATAGACTCCTTTCAACCTGCTGGTCCCGCCTTATTTTGAATTTGCAATTGTTCCAGGTCGCTATCATTTTCCAATTTCTCGCATTCTATTGGACCGAGAACATAGAACATCCCCGGATAGGTATACACGTTTACTTACGAATGTGTCCTTCCTTTGAATTGCAGATGGGGGAAACACTGTAATTTCAAACAAGAAAGAAATGCTTAAAACTCATTTTAAAAAGAAAATTTGATTATGCTGTTTTTCAATGTTCCCCATAGAATAGTGATACCACTTGAAAATGACAAATATCGACTGATCATCTTTCCATGAAACAATGCACAAATCCGATGAACAGATAATGTTTAATTAAGACATGACGTGTATCATTAATTTAATTTGAAATAAATATGAAATGTTCAGCTAATAAATACTGTAAGGGTTGTTACTTTTATCCACAAATTCGCGAAAATATTTTCTCGAGAACAATTACAAGACCACTGAGTTGCCACAATAAAGATTTGCGGAATTACCGAATTACAGTAACATGATACGCGATATCTTGTTCTGCGTGTGATTAGTTTTCAGATCGAGGTTGATTTCGTCGTACTGGCAAAAAATTGGTGTTAAAGGGTTGAGATTTTACAGGGCTTCTGACAGTTCCGTTTATTGTAAACTTTTCGTAAATTCTCTGGTTGATATAGTTTGCCAACACCATTTGTCAATTGGATCGAATGCTGTCTAACGTGTAACCTAACTTCCAATTCGTCGGTTTTGAGATACTTTGCCTTTGTAGAACTTTTCAGCGTGAAGACGTGATTAGCTGGCGAAGTATGCAGGAAGGTGGGACTGTTCTCGTTTGATAACTACGCGTGTATCTACATATCGGTATTGTTATTTAGATATACCTCATCAAACGAATATATTTAGGTATCTTCACCTACTAGAGGCCGAATTTCATTCTTTTCCACTTTGAAATAAATGCTAAACGTTTGTGGTAATGCTATACGCTTTGATTACATTGGAAAACAGTCCCACCTGCTTCGTTATGCAACGTCCAAATACGCCTCCAAGAGCAGAAGAGTTACAATCTCAAAACTCCCGTATTGTTAGGCCATTCTTCACACGCTGATTTTGACTACGGATTACTCCGTTTACATGATGAGAATGTAGGGCTCACAGCGAGTGTGAAAGATCAACAGGGAATGCTTACTCTTCCTAGGCATCTGATTTCACCTCTGGTATATCTAGGGTCCGTGTTTGCCCAAAGCCTTATTTGTTTTCATATAAGATTAGTCGCATGCGCACTTGGTTACTTTTACGTTTTCACCAATAACATTGCATGTTTACACGTGAACACTCTTTCACGTGTTAATTCATCATTGTCATTTGCGTCGTCTCAATCAAGATCCTAGATGTCACAGTTGTTGTCGAATCTATTTATGCTCAGGCACTCTAAGTGCCGAGGATAGGTAAAATTGATAAGCCCATCGCCGTCATTCAGTGACGTCTCAATACGAGAGATTCTTGAGTGGGATGTTACAAATAATCATGGGGCCTCCGTGGCCGAGTGGTTCAACTAGCGTGTTCGACGTCGAATCGAAGGGTCCGGGGTCGAAACCGAGGTCCCGTGTCACAGTAGGTGTTGGCATGTTAAAGAACCCTCCCTGCTCTACGGCCATAAGTGCTGAGCATAGGCAAAATTTGTCGCCCTTTATCGACACACGATGACGTCTCCATGTGAGTGAAATCAGATTATTGAGTGACACGTTAAACAACAATACAACAACAAATCATCATCAACATGAACAACGTAGCAATACTAATAATTTGATATCTTCTTATGTTGAAAACTAAAGGCAAACTAAGTAGCCGGCTTTTTGAAACTCCTTTTTTGACAAATCATCTAATTTAATGTCACAACTCCATGAACTTTTGAAATTGTATATTCAAAAATGGATCAAACGATATTAAATTCTTTGTTTCACACACAGGATATGGGATATTATCGACTGCGAGTTACCAGTTATTTTCATTTTTCAAAGATCAGTCATGTATGTTTATTTCCGGATTATACAGACTAATGCCACAGGAAATGACGTGATCATTCTTTTGATCTTACATAAACTACTTCCGGAGAAATTTAAACACGTGATGATCTTAAACTTGTCCATTGCGACTCTTTGTCTCCAACATAATTCTAAAGAATGCGCAGCTTAGTGCATTTATACGTTACAAATATATCTTAGTGTTTACTTTGCTTGATTTGTTTGTTTTTGTCTTTGTCCCTCTGAACATTCATTTTGCAGTCAAACATGCTTAGTCCGACCCCCGTATACTGGAACCGGAACCTCGATACCGTGTTCACCTGAATAACCGATTTAAATTAAATTGATTTTCCATATGGCTTCAATGTGAACAGAAAGAGTAAGGACTTCAAGGGATCATTGTATATCATCACCATTTTCTAAGAGACTGTCCAAGGGAAGATGTAGAATGGTTACATATAACAGGTGGTCTATTTATTTATGTGATATATACAGGTAAAATACCTGGAAAGAGAACAAAGTTGAGGTCATTAATAAAAGTGGGCAGTACGATAAACAGTACAACCAAACTAAAAGGGGTGAAGTAGAAGATACCAAGGGGCATTCCAAATTCAAAAAGTCAATGACAAACAAAACCGTGGCCAAAACAAAAAGGAGACAAAACTGTACACAGAAATACACTTAAACTAAAATAGAGAAACACGAACCCCACTTAAACCGGGGGTGAGTTCAGGTGCTCTGGAAGGGTAAGCAACTCCTGCTCCACGCGTGACAGCCGTCGTGTCACACATTGTCAAATATAAGTATAAGTCAAAATCTGTGATGGTCAGAAACAAGAAAGGGGGAATTGGGACTAGGTATGCGACAAAGAGAACATATCCTTCATCATCTGTTTATACTGGTTAAACGTATTGATCAACCAGGCCATGATGGCACACCGTGTCACATATCATCAAATACGGGGATAAGTCACAATCGGTAATGGTCATAAAAAGGGAAAAGGGGGGACGGGATTAGGTATGCGACAAGGGGAACATATCCCTTATCATCTGTTTTACCGATTTACCATACCGGTCAACCAGATCACGGTGGCGACCATAAAACTTTCGAAGAGATGACTTCAATCTAACTATTAGGAACCCTTGGTTAAGTAGCTTCTTTGTCAGCAGCAGCCTTCTATCAAGGAAATCCTGATAGCAAGCACATGCTCTGGAATATCTTATCAACTGAGAAATGTATACTCCATAAGCAGGTGCTGCTGGAATATTGCCCCATAAAAATGGAAAATTCACAATAGAGAAATTGAAGTCATCTCTTTTCGTAAAGTTTGGTTTTCAGCCGTCCTTCACAGTCAATCTCTAGGTGTAAGTCGAGATAAGAAGCAGATTTGTCCGTTTCCGTAGTGTCCTTTATTTCAAGTTCATTTGGAAAGATGCGATCAACGTAGTCACCAAACTTAGTATTATTAAATGAAATAATGTCACCTATATAGCGGAACGTGAAGTTAAAGGACCGGGCTATGATCTTGTCATTATTCTTTAGACGCCCATGTATGAAGTCAGCCTCATACGAATAAAGAAACAAGTCAGCAAGAAGAGGAACACAATTTGTGCCCATCGGAATGCCCACGGTCTGTTGAAAAACCCGCCCACCAAACAAAAAGAATTATATTGTCAATCAAAACCTCAAGCATTCTGATGATGTCATTTTCAGAGAACGTTTTGTTAGGATCAGAGTGGTAAGGCTTATCCTTGCCTATGACGAGATATTTGTATCTCTGTTCGCCATTCTTCTTAACAAAACAAAGCTGAATTACCCCCACCCCCTTCTTAGTTTCAAATGAGTAAATTCTTTGTTTCTCTCTTTGATGTTTGTTTTAAATGTTCACCTTTCTATACTGTAACAACTTGCCCCGGTAAGCCCCCTTCGATCACCTCTCATCAGATTGCTGGAGTGATTGATAAATGTGTTAAGCACGGTTAGCACAATAAAACATCGTTGAATGAGAAAATAATTGTTTATAATAAATAATATAGTAAATAATGGTAGGGACAAATAATAAATCTGAAAATATTTACTTAGCTGTTAATTAATTTTGTTTGCCAAATTTTCCTAATGGTCATTTTGTTCTTTAAAATTGTCATCATACATGTAGATAAAAGAGCAGCGCTCGTTGACGATTGCTTAATTTATACACAGCACATGATCAAACAAGGATGATGCACTTCAACAATTTGTATTATTGTGTTCCGTTTACTCTACCAGGGATAAGATATCTGGCTGTATTTATACCAGAAATACAATGTCAACAGCAAGGCAGGGTTTCAATCACTTGATTATTTTTTCATGCCACGGATATTGTTTACATAATTCTTTTTGTCTCTCATATAATTTCTCAAGGATCTTTTTACAGAAATATGAAACGATATTTCCCCTTCCATAACTAACATGCACACGTAACTTACATAATATCTTACCATTAACAATAACAAAAGGATTCTATTTCTGGCTTGTAAATGATTCTCGTGATTTCACCTGAAAATACTTTGCAATTTATTTTTGTCAAACTATCTTCAATAAATTCTCCAGGGAGAGGGAAACAGCTAGTGATAATGATTGCTATATGATTAATATAATTTATCTCCATTGCCCGGTGATGATAGAGAAATCCACTAACCCGAGTGTCAAGTTAACGTAGTCCCATGTCGAGGCTTGCCGAGACATGGACCAGTTAACTTGACACGAGGGTTAGTGGATTCCTCGGTCATCACTGGGCAATAGAGATTGATTNNATCAGAGAGTTGATCTGTTTAAAACTAGTCTAGTATTATAACTTCACACGGTAAAAAAAAATCAGAAAGCTCACAGCGTTAAGTCACTTCGCCGTCATTTCCGGTACGGCGCGTGTAGCTTATCATCCACCCCCCTGTGGATGAT
>JACSZP010015276.1:0-16949 GCA_016161895.1 Pinna nobilis | reverse complement strand
TTGTGACATTCTTGTATTCGAAAATTTGTTACACGGCTGGTGCCGCGCGCGGAACAGGAGTTGCTTACCCTTCCGGAGCACCTGAACTCACCCCTGGTTTATGGTGGGGGTTCATGTTACTTATTTTTCGTGTCTTGTTGTGTTGATAGCTGTTTGTGTTTTCTCTTTTTTGTTTGGCCATCATGGCATGATTTCGTCTGCCTTTGGATTTTTGATTTATTGATCCCCCTTGGTATCTTCTACAGTCAACTTTTTTACAACATCGTTTTCCGTTGCCCCATGATCCACTGTACATCAAAATCTCATAAACGGGAGGAAAATACAGTAGGACAGCTTCATTTCAAGTGCATTTTTATTCTATGTTTAAGATCTCGACTCGTCTACTCACACAGGGATACGTTGTTAAAAGTTGAAAACTTCACTTAGAAAATCCCATGGTCGATACGGGCAACTCTCCTGCTCAAAAGGATGTTTGATGCTATTCTGGAGGACGATCATTTATAATAAATTCCTTTAATTAATCAGAACAAGAACACATACTATTTTCAACTGAGTTCGATATTTTATTTAGCTAGTAGGGCTTCAGAGGGAAAATGTGTCATGTAAAAAGGGGACAAAGACTTCTTCTGAACACCTGGTTCCGTCCCGTCAAGGATTTTCAACTGTTTTCCAAGTTAAACCAAACTTGTCATATTCTTTAGGAGTTGGAGGTTCAAATATCCCTAGATACTTTTCACTTTTTTATGCATAAGAACTTATCATAGTTTACGTTTTATCGGTCAACAATGTATGCTGACTCCTTTATGAAATGGATGATGTAGAAGTTACAGAGGGGCATTCCAAATAGAATAAGTCAACGATAGACAAAATCGTAACCAAAACAAAATGGAGACACAGTCAGAAACAGAAATACACAAATACAGTGATAACTAAAAATGTAGTAACACGAACCCCACTAAAATCCAGGGGTGAGCTCAGGTGCTCCTTAAGGGTACGCAACTCCTGCTCCACGCGCGTCACCCGTCCTGTCAAACATTTTTAAATACAAGATTGTCACAATCGGTGATGGTCATAAAGGAGAAAAGGGGATCGGGACTAGGTGTGCGACAAGGGGAACATATCCCTCATCATTTTTTTACAGATTAACCGTATTGATCAACCAGGCCATGATCGTTCGCCGCGTCACATATAATTGAATACAGGAATAAATCACAATCGGTAATGGTAAAAAAAGGGAATAGGTAGGACGGGATTAGGCATGTGACAAGGGGAACATATCCTTCATCATCTGTTTTACAGATTTACCATAACGGTCAACCAGATCATGGTGGCGACCATAAAACTTTCGAAGAGATGACTTCAATCTAACCATTAGGAACCCTTGTTTAAGTAGCTTCTTTGTCAGCAGCCATTCTCTATCAAGGAAATCCTGATAGCAAACACATGCTCTAGAATATATTATCAATTGAGAAATATTAATCCATAGGCAGGTGCTGCTGAAATATTGCCACATAAAAATGGAAAGTTAACAATAGATAAATTCTTCATTGTCAATCTCTAGGTGTAGGTCGAGATATGAAGCAGACTAGGCGGTTTCCGTGGTGTGCTTTATTTCAAGTTCATTTGGATAGATGCGATCAACATAGTCACCAAACTAAGTATTTTTTAATGAAATAACATCATCTATATAGCGGAGCGTGAAGTTAAAGGAGCGGGCTAAGTCCTTGTCATTATTCTTTAGAAGCCCCTGTATGAAATCAAGAAATAATGAAACATGTCGGCAATAAGAGGAGCACAATTTGTGCCCATCGGAATGCCGACGGTGTCTTGAAAAACCCGCCCACCAACCACAACAAATATATTGTCTATCAAAAACTCAAACATTCTGATAATGTCACTTACAGAGAACTTTTTGTTAGAATCAGAGTGGTTTTTTCACGAAGTAAGGTTTTTCCTTGCCTAGGACGAGATATTTGTATCTCTGTTCGCCATTCTTCTTAACAAAACAAAGCTGAACTTATAGCTTGGAAAGAGGTTTTGTGGAACATTTGGCAGAACCTGCAATGTACCGTTTTTTGTAAGGACACTTATGTACTCAGTTTCTAGATTTGCATCAATTCTTGGTTGTTAACATTCACCTTAACCTTATATGTGTTCCTGGATGACGGTTGCTTTGGTGTTTTTAATTTTATACGTATAAATGCTGTTCTCTGTTTGATTTCTAGATAATCCAGTATTTTCGCTTATACATCGGCAAAGGATGTACAACTAGCTAGTGGCTGTAATGGAGATCCGCACTACAGTGACATCAAATGAGGCCACGAAATATTCATAAATAACTGTTGGTCTTCATACATGAAAAGCTGGAGGGGATACGGTCAACTGGCACACTGTGCATTATTAATTAACATTGTAGCAAATGAAAGAAATATGACAAAGAAGTGTTAAAAGTGAGAAGAAATTACCTGTGCAGTTTGACAATAAATATTCTATTTCCACGTCGGCAAACACCTTTAAACAAAGATAACAACACCTGCAACACATCATATTCACAGTATATTTCGTACAAGATTTGTGAAATAGCAATTCAAAACGATTTGCATAATTCTTAAGCTACTTCCATAAATGTTTGACATTTGATATTTAATACCGTAAACTTCTAACATTATTTTGTTTCAAAAGTTATTAAAATAAAACGACGCACTTAGATTTTCAAATAAAATCCAAATACATGAAGTAATATTGACATCGGTGATATCCTTCCAAATAATCTATAAAATATGAGTATACACATTTAGATCTCTCCAAAACAAATAGATGTACTTGTTGGTTATGCAAAATTCTACAGAATTTTCGAAAATAAAAACATTACAGTGTATATGGAATCTACTGAATAAAATGACTTTCACCATAAATGCTTCTCTACATAAATGTCTAGGAGCAGAAAGGAAAATAACGAGATTATCAGAAAGGGAAAATTCATCAGAAATTCATCATTCATAAAAAAAAACACCAATTTGATATTTTTTTAGTCAGGGAAAGCTACGAATTGAGGATCAGTAGCACGTAGGACACCGTTAATGCAAAACAGTTAAACTTCATTCCCAAGGTCATAATGCGGCGTGAGAGTAAATTGATTTGGAAGTCTTTATTTTTGTTCAGTTCCTTTATGATATATTAGAATATTTGACAATTTAAAAAACTTTTGTAGATGCCTTGTGCGCTATAGAGCCAGAAATTTTGCCGTTCCATAGTTTACAATTTGATAATCACAGATACCTTATTCAGATTAAATAATTGAGAAACGAATTCTCCACAAAATAGGTAGAGAAAGTTCAAAAACCACAACAAAGCAAGTTATTTAACATTTCGTTCAGTGACACTCTAAAATTTCAAATAATCTAATTTTAGCGGAAGTAAAATTAGCGAAATATTGATATTTAGCGTGGTTTGTTATACAGTTGGACCCACTTATAATAATTAATTTGAATTTTTTATAGACTGTTTTATTACTATTTTAATATACATGTAGTTATTTTGAATACACCGTTATTCTTAAAGAGAAATTTAGTCCCCATCGGTTTTAATATATCTGGGCTTCACTATATTCTTGAGTCAACAACTTTTTCAATAAGAATTGGTCCTCTATATATTAGAAATGTTCAGATGTAGAACATACCCTGGCACATAGGATCATCTGTGATTGCAAACATAACATTTTCGATCACCTGAGCCCAAGCTTCCTCTGCATATATCTTGCGACAGTATACAAATTCCTTACCCAAAGATATCGTATTATCAGGACTCCTATCTAACACAGAAGGGTTGAATTCACAATTCTATCTGAAAAATATGTTCGTGCTTTTTTTACAAGTTTATTTTAGCGAATGCTCTCTTTAATGTAATTGAGTAGATAATATTAGCACCAATAGTTTTTACGTTTTGGACAAGAACTGAATGACTGACTCAAATATATGTAAAGAAGATTCTTACGAAAATAAACCGATATTTAAAACAGAAAAAAATATTACAGAACATAGAATGATGAGTATGGTTTGGCAAAAAAGAAATGCAATTATTACATTAAAAACTTTAATGTTAACTATGTAACTGAAATGTCTTTTCGCCTATTGGCTATGGACTGTAGCTTCACCAGAGGATGTCGCACGTAGTCCATAGATTAGTCATATGAATTTGACTAATATCTCTTAGAAGCACCTTGAGAAAGTTTTTTTCTGTCTCACCCGCCGTTCCCCTTTTGTTTATTCAGTAATTTGTAAACATCACATAAACAAAGTTGACCTCGAAGATGACATGGTGTCAAAACAACGGCAATATCCTAATGAAAAAAATATGATGTGGTCTAGAACTTTATACCACACGTCAGCACAACGGAGGACGTGTATAAATTTTGTGTGGAAAAAATGGTTTTCAGTGTATTGCAAATCCAAAGGATTGTAGTTTGCTCGGCTTTAGGATTGTCACAAGCAATCTTCGTAGCTTTTCTTGCTCAAGAATGGCTTCCTACTTGAAGTTATAATTGAGACCTACAAATATCATCAAGTCCATCCTCATTTTAGCCTTGGCCTCATGAGCCTTTATATGATACGATACTGGCATTTTTATTTATTGTTTGTCTTGAAATGAGTATGAAGTATTTTAGAAGAGAAATTTGACATATGTCAAAATAAGTCAGTAGTATCATACACTATTTTGGTTTACCTTAGTTTAGTCGCACTAGTCATGTGACCTATGTAGGATGTTTGATGGCTTAAACATTCCATGAGCTTTTGAAAAAGAGCGATTGAAAAAATCAAGAATTTTACGAAGAAATTATTCACTTAATGATAAATTCCCAAATTGACCAGTTAGCTATACATGTGTAATTGAATCATGAAATCCTCTACGTTGTTGTTGTTGTGTTGTTGTTTAACGTCCCACTTAAGAATGTTTCTCTCATATGGCGACATCAACGTGTGCCGATGAAGGGCAACACATTTTGCCTGTGCTCGGCACTGCTGGCCGTAGAGCAGGGGGGGGGGGGGTTTAACGTGCCAACACCCACTGTGACACGGGACCTAGGTTTTTACTGTCTCATCCGAAAGACAGGGACGGCCAACCGCGGAGTGGGGCTGTGGGAATCGAATCCCGGACCCTTCGATTCGAAGTCGAACACGCTAACCACTCGGCCACGGAGGCCCAAAATCCTCTACGTAGACAATTGCTTAATAGAGGGATTAATGTGGTTCTAGGGGCCTGATATTGAATGTGTGACCGCAACTTCCTTGGCGATAAAAACTTTATAAATAATAATGTTGCATCAGGTAAATCTATTGCCAGTTAAAGCAAGGACATTTGATGAATTGTCAAAGTAACGAGTACAAAAGAAAATGTCTAGTTCACTTCTTTAACATCTCGTTCATCAATTGAACCGCATGTGACAAGAGCATGTTTGGTATTAAAGTACAAGAATGGCATTTAATAGAAAATAACTTAACACAAAACCTAGGAGTTGTACTAGCGTCTTATGCATTAGAGGAACACACATCTTGTCACTTACATGTAATGTGATCGATACAAACAACTTTTCCTATCTTCTAGTTACACGGATTCGATGTCCCACTGTCAGACTTGGTCACTTAGGGTATGTTCAGAGACATTCAGGTCTTGGCGCCGTTTGTTCTTGTGACGCAAACCATTCATTGAGGGCTGCTGCATGTGACAGAATATGATAATCTTTATCTACAAAGTATGGATGCTAGTGTAGCACAATCTGGAGATAGGCTGCTGTGTAGGGCAAGATCTGTTATACTTTATTTAGAAAATCTAGCTGACTCTTTAACATGATTTAACACGAGTTAGAAATTATTTTCTGGTACGCTTGTTTGCAAAGTTCGTGAATGATATTGTCTAACTTGTCAATTACTTCAGTGATTTAATGCACTTGTTTTTAACTTGAAATTATTATTATTTCCAACTTCGTAAGACTTGGAGTTCTACATATCCATAAATACTTCTTCTCTTTTCTCTTCTCTTCTGAAATATGTAACTTTGTCCACAATAAAACAGAGTCCATGAACAACATTCTATTTACAGTAAATATGAAAAATTCTGCTCATTAATTATACAAACTAGCATTTTACTTTCGGGTCTATCGTCAACAGTTTTTAAAAAGAACAATTTTTCATTGCTATATATCACCACTTGAAAACGTTAAAGAAATAGTATATATAATTATAAATGGATAGAAACTTGCGGGTTGCACTTTAGCTATCTCAAAAAAATAAAGTTAAATTTCTTTTGTTAAATCTATTTTTATTCATCCTTGTTCTATACATAATGAAATTCAGGCCAAAACTATAATTAGTAAAATAAGATTTCACGTTGTGACATTGTTATTCATTTAGAAAGTTTAAATCTTTGGTTAATTGCGTTTTAAATATAGAAAAATTACATTTTTCATCGACCAAAATAGAAGTAGCCCAAGGATTACGGGAATATATTTCTTTGCTAAATATTGTATTTGGGTAGTTCGACTTAGTTCTAATTGTCACAAAATTTAGTCCAGAGGTGAATAACTCCGGTAACGAGGTAGAGGATATGACTTACTATTCTCCGTTTGTCGAATGAGTAGATTTGCAATAAAATGAAAATTCTTTATTCCCACAACCGTTGGACTAAACATCAGATTCCCTTTTCTTCTGATATACAATTTAACGCATCTCTTCATTCCCACCATAAAATTTGATTGAAGAATAATATTTGTGTGAAATTCTTCAAAGATATCAAGATGAATATTATTTAATGAATAAAAGTAATATTATTTAATGAATAAAAGTAATATCGGTGACAAAAACTATTTCCAAGAATGTCTCTCTAGCACACTACTGTTAATACTTACACATTCTATTAAACATTGTCTAATCAGACTAATGAAATTATGGATTTATTGCATATACCGGCATATACATAACATATAAAACAATCTGATGGAAAGTATTCAAAGCACAGTCTTCTATTTTCGTTTGATACTCTCTGTCTAGGTAGGGACAGTGGACGTGTGATATCATCCTACAGAGTTTGTAAATAAAGATTATTTTAGGATATACGCAGTCATGTATCAAAAACTTGTCGATTGGGGATCCTGATAACGTTTTACAATCTAAGTCTTAGGATATATATGCCTTATATTTAAATTGATTGGAATAACAAGATAAAAGGGTTTGTCATTAGACTTAAAGCATATCAAGTACATAATAATGCTATTGGTACATTATCTAGAATTTTGACAAGATGTTAAAATACACTTTTCAGAAAATACATAGTTGAATTTAGATATTCATCTTGAGAATAATAAAACAATGTAATTAGCAAATTTGTATATCCAGTGCCATATTTCTTTCTTATCTGACAAGAAATTTAACTTGCATGAAAGGTATATCATTATCAGACATATCAAAGCCTTGTCAACAGTATGAGCTAGCAAGTATCGTAACTCTACTTCAACATCATTAATGAACAAACTCGAGTAGAATGTTTGATATGTACCTTATCCCACTGATTCTCGATTGTTCAGTGCGTAGAAATGCAGATTAAATCAATCCTCAAACACAATGCATTTTTGCTAAAACAAAAGTATATTTGTAAACAACAATCAGTAGCAAATTTCAAATAACATGCGAACTGTTGAAGTTGTAAAAAAGAGCAACATGTTGCCACTTCAAAAATGTTGAATACTTTGATCCTCTTTTGAGAATATTGAGACAAATGTCCTCGTGACTGCAATATGTGGGTTTTAACAAAGTTTACAAAGGAAGTTTTAATCAACGATATACATATCTTTTTACCCTTTTAGTGTAAAATATAAAATATAAAACGTCATCCGTTTTTGTCAGCATTACTTTGAAAAATCTGCTGGATAACTTATGTCATTGACGTAACACCTTGATGAATTGAAGGTAGAGTATTATGTAAAAACTTGACTTATTTAGTGTTACTACGACTGTTCTTCAAATGATTATGGCCTTTTATTTTTATTATTATCATCATGTGCTTTTGCTTCTTGTTTTATATATTTGATTGTTTTTGTTCGTCACATACGCAAAGTTTCAGCCATGCATTGACCTCCAGCTCTATAGTTGTTGGAAGCACCATGATCAGTAAACATCCGAGTAAAACCCACTGACCATCCATTAATTATTCATATAGATGATGTGAATGGATTCTTGAGTAACCCAGTTAGTAGTAAATAAAACGAAAAGTATTAATCCTTTTGACTTTTGGGGTAAATGCTAATATGTATATCTCATTGGCAATTAGTTGAATAAGTGTGAGTTCTGTACCACTATTTTAAAATAAATAAATGTTTCCTTGTGGCAAATGTGATGTTATCTTGATATTACTCTGATAGGAAGTATATCAGGCTGGGGATTTCTCCGGAAATGAGATGAAATAAAAGACGAGGATGACGAAAAAATAATAACTAAGTTAGACGTTGACATATTAAGAAGAGGAAGGATAATTTTAATAAATAGAACGAATACAATATTTGTCATGTGAAATTCTTGTGTGAAAATGTTTTATATTTAAATTTTTCAATGTGTAATTTATATGCCCTCTTCCAAAATACTTATCTATAAATTACACAAACTTATATTAAAACATGTACCGTTTATTGGCACATTGATAAAACTTCTTTTGATATGCCAAGTCAGAAGTCTTACAGCTGTAATATGTCAAATAAACGTAATGTGATGAAGCCAGTAATGACATTTAGAGGTAGACCATGCACTATTAGTTTTATCCAATTGAACATTAAAATGATCTCTTAACGATCTCAATATGCTCCCTATTCTGTTGAGACCTAGACTCAAATATATACTCTTACACAGTAAAGCGTTATTTACCATACGGACTAACAGATGGGGATGGAGTTCTCGAGTTTATTGACGGTATCACGAATATTTGATTTAATCACATGACTTTAGTGCAGTCTATCCTTTTTTAAGAGAACATCCAAGGGAAGAAGCAAAAAGGGTCGCATATGACAGGTGGTCTCTTAATTTAGGAGATTCCTATAATAAGCCTCCATTTTTAGGTCACATAAGACATAAACAGATTATTTTTATTAAGTGGGTCGCTAAGGCAGGTTAAACTATATTTGTGAGAATCTCTGGGAGATAAAATTCCACAGCAAATGGCATGAAGTAACATAAAGAAGCAACAAAGGTTAAGTGATGGACCTGCGACATAGAGCTTATTCTTGTAATCTCAACAAAACCTAGTGGCCGAATTCTTATTAAACATTTTACCAGTAAAAACATTTAATGATATAAACCCACGCTACAAACATCGATTTGTTGAAGATTCATGCAAGAGGGTTCACCCTATTGGTAATGTATAATTGGAAATTTTCGTCCCGTTTTATTTTCGCCCCGTTTTATATTCGCCCCTATTATCAGTTGGCGATTTCAAAATAGAAAAATTCATTGAATTGATTTATAACGACTTGGCAAATTTTGCATATGCATTGGGGCGATAACAACAGGGGTTGATAATAACCATTTGTACAGTAACATAGAGTTATATAAGCATTACTTTTGTGACGGGGGATCTATGAACGCCCATCATTTCATGTTGGTTATGAACTAACTGACTCGAAGTCGAAGGTTCCCTGGTGGGGTCCAAAGATATCCCCAATATAACATCGTGCTTAACATAGTGATGCATTTACTTAGGACGTGCAATATGCATTTTTTCATTTGCATAGCCTTCTGGTCATTTTAATCTCACATTTACGGCAACTATCTTTTTACCCTCATGTTCGTGGAATGTACGCATTTGCGCCCAAGGCGATAGAATAAAATAAAAAATAAAAATGATGTGTTGGTTTAACCATTTCATAAAACATACGGTATACAACCTTGGTGCATAGGCATCATAAATCACAAAAACTGTGTAACTCTCAGTGCGCAAACTCACTGTGGAGGTGACATTCAGTTCAACTTGCTATTGAGGTCAGTGACCAAACAATTATAGCACAAAATTAAGTGAACTGATTTAGGACTGATGACATTCACCCTTTACCAGAGTTTTGCTGTCTCAAAGGCATTACCTTGAAGCCTAATCGCCACATTCTACCTTTTGCAAGCTTGATAACATGCTCTCAAAATAATTCAGATTTGATCTGTACCTTAATTATTCTTAAATTATCTACCCTTTGAGTGAGATAAAAACAAAATGAATATGTGTTTCTAGTAACAGAGAGACTAAACGTAGAGCTGGGTTTGAAGTGCCAGTGCCAGAAAATAAGAAAGGAAAATATTCTACTCAGACTTTTATATTCCCAATATATTTTGCAACACTGCAAATAGTTAAGAGAGGATTATGGCAACCGTCAGGGTTTTTATTTAGGATTATGTACTATGGCATCCCCATAATTTTACTCCCATAGTCTTTTACTACTGTCAATCACATTAAGCCTATTTCAAATATCAACCCATGGTAAATTAATGTGCATATTCGGCTACTTGATGACGCAAAAGTGCACATTACTAAATCCTTGGTAAATTACAAAATGTATCTCATGACTGAATGCAATTTACAGTCCCACTAACATTTCAAGCTTTGCTTCATCGCTTTTTAATAGAAAATATAGATATGTCTTCCGTAAAATGAACCTCGAACACATTCATCAATTTTATACCTAAGAATTAGATATTTAGGTTTCTTGTTTAAAAAAATACATGGTCATCATACACTAACTGAAATAATTTTAGAAAAGCTTTTGTTGAAGAATAGGATCTATATAAACTGGTTGTGTGTTGGGGGGGGGGGAGGGGGAGGGTAATGTACTTGTACAACTTAGTTCTTAGAGTTGTGGATCTAGCTACTCAGTATTGAAGAATTAAAGATAAAGTTACACCAAACTCTCAGAAGAACCCTGGAGAAAGAATCACGGCAATCAAGAGTAGTATCAAATTTGACCTACTTTTAGATTGGTTCGAGATTCTGGACCCTGGATGATAAATGGAGTCTGTTAAAATGAACACGTGGGTGGTTTTAACTGATGATGCATACAGTTGCACCTGACTAAGATAAACACACATTGACCTGTTTGTGGTTTCGCTCTTTACTACGGCTACATATCAGATTTATTTTAACATCAAAACAAATTCTGGACTTCGCTGCTGGCATTACGTCTCTCTGACGATATTTATTGGCAACTTTTGACTTCCCACGGTGCTCCCACCCTGTTTTTACCTGAAGACATTTGATTAGACTAAATGCACACGAAACCTTGCGACATCTGACTGTGAGATTGTTGGTTCTGAAGCATGTCAAAAAGTGTCTGAGTTATAGCGCAAATTATGGAAAACAGTAAAATTTTCAGTTTGTAAAATAATCTACATGATGAAAAATTTAGCTATGCAACATCCGAATAGACGTACTACTAATTAAGGTAGATACACAGTGAAAACCCTCTATCAATAATAAGAAAGTTACCATTGGGTGGCTTTGCAGTTTTGCATTGAATTATATTATGTAGTGTTTCTGAATGATTGTCATATGTCGATCTGTTTCACTTTATTTAAACACTATATACTGCTATCACATTACCATTACAAATTACACAATACTTATAAATAAACTTTTTCTATTTATTTCAAGTTTACCAAATTTTTTTTAAGAGAATATTTGCAGTATCCCGTTAGGAATTTTGCTTTTCAACAAACTCTTCATAACATCTAAATTGCATGAAAAAGTATCATTCCGCATTTGGGTAAATATATCCCTTATTCGTGATTACTATCACCGTTTCGCAAATTTAAGGTTATGTATCTAGATCTTATTCGCAAAATGTTGTTTCCGAGATGATATTAAGGACCTTTAACGATCATATGACTTTCATCACCACGTGACAAAATTCTAGGCACATTTGGACAAAATGGCGAATCAAGCTCTCGATAAAAATGGGTTGTAGAATTAGAGGTCTTAATTGAACGAAGCGTCTTAACTGCTTCTTTCAATAACTCAAACTTATCTAGACTTACAGATTTCGTTCCAGATCTTAAAAATGCCCTATTACGATATTTCAAGTATAATTGATATTTAATCGTTATCAAACGTTAATTCTTCTTTACCGATAGTGACGAGCATCTCAATACTATCCTCTACAGACTGTAGACTACAGGGGATTACTCTGTCATTACACCTGGTCCCACTTCTTAATTATAAGAGTCTGTGTTTTAATATATACACCAAACTATCGCCTGAACAACGAACGCTCTTTATCTGTTATTTTCTATTCTGAGTGATGTAAAACTATCACGTATTATACATTTGCCCTTTTATTTTCTCACGTTCAATGTTAATAAAATTTGCTAAATGAATATTACCTAAACCTGAAAACTGATTCTTACGTACAGGTAACAGAACAATAGTGCCTATAAAACGTGAAAAGTAACTATACTTGATTTCTTTTCTATATACATTTGTACATGTATTTCAATGTGTAACGTCCGAATCTATGATATTTCATTCGTCTGGACACGCCTCTGAATGCCGGTTGAGATTTCTTTGTTCTATGCGCGGCACTTTAGGTCACTTGGCAGAATATTCTTTTAATTGTATTATCCAAAAGGACTTGTAGTCCCTTGGTTAAATTCTGATCGGTTAATGGAAAGCTGAAAAGTTTGTACAAAGCATGGGTCTTTGGCGGCGCCTAGTTTTCAACACATATCTCCAGACCAGGAATTCAATGCTCTGACCACTAAGAACACCAATGCAATGATATTATGATTAGGACCATCAAGGGTTGAAAGGCTTTTCATTTTCGTTAAGCCATTATTAAGAAGAAATAGTACGACCCATCTGTGTTTTTCGTACACCAATTCGTCAAAAATTTATACAAATTTAACGATTGGAAAGAAATGCGCCGAACATGAAATATTTGCATTATTTAACAGATGACAGATATGTTCTCAGTGACTGATATCTGAGTATTTTCAAATTCATCAAAACACATTTACAGTTTATTGCTACAATAAGTTTTCGATCTATCAACTATATTATAATGACAAATATTACAAGCACTGCTTGACATGAAACCAAATATCAGCAGCTTGAGAAAGGTTAATTACTGTAATTCTGAACTATGATATACAAAATTACATATCGGCGTCTCTTTATCATCAGACTTTCTCACTAAGGTCTGTTGACTCGCGGCTGTTACGATCGTTCAGGAGGGGAAGCCTACTACTCCATGGCACCTGATCCCACTGCTTTGTATACAGAAGTCTGTATGATTCAATATTCCACATGAACTTTGTCTCCTGATTCTTTTGGCGTACGATACCTCGGTATCTAGTATTTTCACATTGAAACTTTTGACGATAGACTCTGAATGTATCTTGGTCTGTATTTAATATATCTTGAAAACACTAAAATTACCTATACAGGTATAACGGAAGTTGAATCTATTTATTCTAAAAACATTTTGAATAAACAATTCAAATATATTGACGTAGATATATACTGAAACGTCGCTTTTCTAATTGAAAATTTGGTCTGATCAGCATGTTCCACTCGTCGGAAATATTCCATGGAAAATCTCTTTTTCAGAAATATGTCGAAATTTGTGAAAAGTTCACGAAGTACTTCCAAATTCAAAGTCACAGATAATAGCTAAATCGTTTGACGTTAAGAAATTTTAGTCAGAAAATGAAATAAAATAACACCAGTCAATATTCTGTTTTCGAATTTTACAATATTTTCCAAGATATTTGGATTAATATTTACAACTGTACAACCTTGACCTTCTGGTGAACAGTCTGGAACACTAAGGACATGAACGGGCAAAAGAAAAAATATTGTAGCTGGCGTAAAGAATGACAAATAAAATAAACCACATCTACTTGTCTTTAAGGTTCTTGTCACTTCTCTTCACCTAAAACATTTATAATTGTATCATAAATATTGCTGATGAATGAAATCCTAGTCGGACTGTTGGCATATATGAGACCTACTGACTTATACATTAGATTTTACATGAGCAAATATTTACAAATAAATCTGAAATATCACAAAGTTTACAAAGTTTACAAAGGTAAAAATTAAAATTATTACAGAGAAAAAAGAAAAAAAGCTTCTCAACATGATCTCTTCTTTAAGCACAATCTCTTGACTGACAGCAATGGAGTGAACTTGGAAAAACCAGTAGTGTGATCATATGTCCTTATTTGCGGGGATATATTGTTAGTCATACGTAATCTAGAGATATCCAAAACTCTTTGTCCAATACGTATGCCAAATTGAGAATATCAACTGCATAAACAGGCAGAACAATTGCGAATTTTAAATACATGTGTACATGTATTTGCTTATTTGGGTAGTTACTTGTTTTGAGAGAGAGAGAGAGAGAGAGAGAGAGAGAGAGAGAGAGAGAGAGAGAGATCTGTCGGTGTTATGAAAATGTCCCCTTCATTCTAGAACTCTTATTAGTGGAGCAATTTTCATTTTACAAAGCAACCTCTGAATTTAAAATTGCTCTTTATTTGGGATCATAGGTAGGGCATGACAGTGGGGCCGTTTCTAAATCACACATAAAATGACATTCTTCTTGTATATTTTCATTTTGTATAAACCTTGTAATCATCATCATCATCAACATCATCATCATCATGTTTGCATTTGTGTTTTCGTCATCATCACATTATCTTATTTACTTTTATTATAGTTATCATAATTAGTTATCACTCCTAACTTTATAATACATGTAATTAGATGAGTATTAGTACATAACTTTCACCGGAGAATGATAGATAGGCCTTTTTATTTTAGTACTTATAGTTCTACTTAGACGTGATGATTTCTAGATTACCATTTATTATTGCATAATTCATAACGTCAAACTTTGTCAAGTGTGCACTTAAGTTAAAATTATGACATGTTAATTTCTCCACTTCGAACTGAATAATAGACATTTTTTATGGCCATGGATGCGGCTTTGTAAAGATCATGCTATCTGATAATGAATTCTTCTTCAAGTTTACATACCTAACATGAAGATTTTTTTCATTTCAGAAAAGTGTAATTGCTGGCGAAATGTGATATACAGTATTATGAATAATTTTCAACATAACAAATGCTAGATGTGATATTTAGGAATATTGACAATTTGTAAAAATGAAAACTTGTCAATCAGAAAATTTTAAAGAGTTTAAAAGTTTCATTTGGTCACTCAATCTCGATTCATGCACGTGCAGACAATCATTTAATTCGAAATGTGGGTTCTGGACGGAAAATTATACGAAAATCATTCGTAAAAAACAGTTCGAAAAAAATACTTCACAGGTGTCTCACCAGTGGCTACTGTGTTGCCATATAGCTAATTTGAATTCTTAATAACCAAAGTACTGGTCAAATGCTTTTCACTATTTTATTTAGAGTAATGTTGGTTTTGAAAATATTAAAGTTTTTAAGAATCCTGTGAATCTCTTATCATGTTGCCTGTGCAATGTAATTAGTTCTTCGCCACTTTATACTTCCGTAATTCCCAATTTCACTAGTACTAGTCGGAATCAAATTGTTAAAAATCAAATTCGCCAATTATTATTAGTACTGATAGTTGAAGTCATATGTTTTGCTTAATAAGAAGAATTCTGTTGACCGTGATATCAGTAAGTAATATTGACAATCTTAACCATACCATTAGAATAATGAAACAAAAACTTACATTGGCGTTAGAAGCCGGGAATCCTGTCGATAACTGCAATGAATTAAGACATATCCAAAGAAACAAACACCAAAGCCAGTATAGATCTCTGTTCATGTCGGTACACAGGAACCAATTAAATCTAATCCTGGTGTAGTCCTGATACACAAAAAATCCTGTAATATTTCACATATTCAAAGTATGATGAGCCCCGCTCAAGGTAACGTTTTGTTTTAAAAACCAGTTTCACTTTCTTCAATAATCCCGCGGAGAATACCTTTGAATTAGCGCCAGTGTCACATGGCTCGAGTTCTATAAAAATAACTAGAGAACATCTTACTGACGATGCCTCGATGTTCGGAACATTATTTTTGTGTATGTGTGTTTTTTGCCGATGTAATTAATTGCCTTACAGAGCCTTGTCGAAATTGATTACGCGTAAGAGAGCGACACACGAGTGTCTTGTTAGGAGGACATTTATCCTACGCGGTAGTCCTAGCTCGTACTGCACTGTCGACGTTGACTTTAAGGTAGACACTCCGAACTAGTCAATACAATATCATTAATACCTGATTTCACAGCACGGTTTAACGTCACAGTTTTAAAGCCACGAAACTGCACAGTACTTTCTTCCAATAAAATTTGAATTGCTTCGCATAACAACAATATAACGATGTCCATATCATTCTAATGATAGCCCGAGGCAGTACTGAACAACATTTATACATGTAAAGAGCAACTTGATTCGTACTTCAGAAAAGTTAACAGAACGACAGGGAGTCAACAGCAGTCTGAATACGGCCAAGTAAAGGAAATAAACGGAATGCAATGCTAATGAATTTCTCATTACTGGTATAAAACGTAAATACCTTAGTCAAAACTTGGCCCATTTGTTTAAGCGATACATGGTTTAACATTGACGGGATTTAGTCTTATGTAGATAAACAGACACAAACGATGTACTGGATTTATTCCCCGTGATTAGGTATGCACAAGCACACGCGCACAGACATACAGACGCAAACACAAGCACAGAAACAACACAGACGCACATGTGCGTTCAAACGAAGAAAACAAATCGTAAGGTATACATGCAGAAACTCAGACACATATACATAAAGACACATAAGACATACCATCCTCCATACCCACAAGTGCATTTGCACAGAAACAGATATATATATATAGATATACATATATATATATACACGTATATATATATATATATATATAT
>JACSZP010015269.1:0-10404 GCA_016161895.1 Pinna nobilis | reverse complement strand
AGACAGAGAGAGAGAGAGAGAGAGAGAGAGACAGACAGAGAGAGAGAGACAGACACAGACAGACACAGACACACGAACAGTGACAGACAAGAGAGTGACAGAGACACATAGACAGAAAGAGACAGACAGACACATAGACAGATGGACAGACAGAGATGATGTTTTCTATGAACAAGGGAGATAACTCAAGGAAAAGAAGAACGTCTGTCTCTTTTGTATTACAGTTCATTTTCATTATGGTAGTGGTGTTCTATTGCCTTGCCATAATGGTAGACATTTCCTTTGACATTTTCACAGTGGCTGTGGTCATTACTTCTGTTTGGCACTTATCATTATCATCCGATTAATAATCACCAACTAGACAGCCAGGATACAGGCCATATTATAGAGGTGGTGGGAAAGGGTCTCTTTGCTGTATTTGACCTCTTTTTATGTGTTGTAACAAGAAACTGCCCCACCAGACATATCATTCAGCCTTTGAGGCAGGAATCAAGCTTGTGACAAGTGTGGCCACATGTACATGTACACAGTGTTCTCCCTAGGCCCATATAGCATGCCGGCACGGTGGTACCACTATGCTATTTCAATTAGCCACCATGCTATCTGCATTACCCACACTCTATTTTTCTCTCCCACCAACCAATTTTATTTACATATCTAGCAATTGACCTATCGCCAGATGTCCAACATGGTACGTTTTGGCAAACTTTTCTATTATGACATCACAATTAAATGGAGCGTTAAACATCTGTTTGTTTATGATGTCACATTCAGTAAAAAAGCACATAAAGAGCCATGTGTCAGACGTTTGGTGATAGGTCAATTATTCACCAAGTTAGGGTGAATCATAGCTTTATTTATATACATTGTACAATATTATTAAACCCTTTCAACTCCAAGTTTTGAAATGGCATGCTATTTCTCTTTTGTCTTAGACCAGTCGGTTATGGTCTGTGGTGTTGAAAGGTTTAAACTGCATCTCCACAGTCAACCAGACTGTAAACTACATGTACTGTGTGATGCAATTCACATGTATCTTTTCCCCCTTTTATGTTAACCACACACTTGTGTGTAAGTACACATACCACCATGATATCCAATTTTAGGGGGAGGTGAACGCTGATGTACTAGTATATAGGAGAGTTTGTCAGAATAATTTACCCTTTCAACCCCAAGTATCAAAATGGTATGCTCTTTTCTATTGTCTCAGACCAGTCCATTATGGTCTGTGGTGTTGAAAGGGTTAAAGTAGGTTGGCATCCTCCACCTAGGCCTATGATACAGTCTGACCTGCTGTACCAACCCAGTGAATTAAACGACTACCTGTCTAATGTGACCAAAATGGCTTTTCCCTATGTAAATTACCTGAATTAAGAGACCACCTGTCATATGTGACCTTTTTGGCTCGTTCCATCGGCCAGTCTCTTAAATATAGTTTTAACAGTGCAAAGAAAAGGTTGAAGGAAGATGGCACCTGCAATGAAATCTGAATTTCACCTGATAATGTGTGTTTACCTAAGAACAGAATATAACATTGATAAGTACATGTTAAAAATGGGAGCCCAAGGAGATAGATAATAGGAGTTTGGGTTTCAAAAAAATTTAAATGTCCCTTCATGCAAATTTGTCATGGTTCTATAACTGGGAGGACCAATGCCAGTGAAATTAAAATGCCATCATATGGCATGCGCCACTTGAAGAATAGAAAACTTACAAGGAATAAAACAGAAAACAAAATGATTTTCTAATTAGGTGAAAATAAAATTGAATCAATCCTGCATGCAGACCCTCCAAAAATTGTGCATGCTTCAGTCATGGTAGTGACATACAAAACCTCTCTGTGACTGATGGTTATGGGCAATATTTCCTTCTTTCAGTTTACGAAACACACCCCAGCAAATTGCAGAACTGTGATTTGATGACGGGTGAAGGCTGTTTGGAGACGGAGGAATGTAGGCTCAGTTCTGTATCACAGTTTGCCAGCACAGCATGTTTTTGTAAACGAGGGTATGTGAGGGACCTGGTCACGCATGAGTGCATCAGTAAGTACTCATTTTGTGCTTCCTGTGGATATTTCTTTTGTAGAACAAGTATGGGTACCCCTATTCCCACCCTACACACACACTACCTCCCCACCCTAAATCTGAACCCCCCTCCCCTTTCCAAAAAAAAAAGAAAGAAAAAAAAAAGAAAAAGGCTGTAAGATACTCCTACATGTATATGCGCATAAGAAAAAGGCTTTTTTCTGTAAGATACTCCTATATGCACGTGTCCTAAAGTTCTTGAAAACACTTTCTATCTCAGCCTAAAAACTACAAGAAGATACAACAAAATCTTAACAACTTTGTATGGTCATTATAGTATTCTTGTCTGGAACAATATGTCCAGTTTGAATGCATTAACCACTTTCTATACCGGAACAGGATTCAGCACGCTCTAGCTTGTGGCGAGCTCACCAAGACATTGCAAGCTTGTCATAAGCTTAGGAATCTTGAGGCGAGCTCATTTCAAATTTAAAATTTTATAAGGGAAGGGAGTTGAAGATATCTCCAAATACTTTTCTGTTTTCCAGTTTGGGCAGTGCTTGATTCAAACGGTCTCAACAGTAACATAGATGATTAATTACAAAGTTATTTTGCTAATAACTGAGCAATATATTTTATTGGCTCAGTCTTTATTTCCATTTTCTACCTACCTGTCTGATATTTGGCCCAACATTGAAGCCTTGTTAATTCGGACACTCAAAATCAAATTCATTCCCTTGCAAATTGTCCAGATAATTGCAGAAACGTACATATCATAATGACCAACAGACTTTGGAAATTTTGTCCAGAAATCAAAACATCTGGTTTATTGACATCCGGATTAATGAGGCTCAACTGTTCATATGTGTGGATATGTATTTCATTGCTTCATCATTTTATATCTTATGTGGTTATGTGATTAACTCATCTCATGTAATCATCAAGCCTCCTATCAGTAGTAATACAGTAGAGTTGGTCTATAACGAATCGGCTTAAAGCGAATTCAGTGCTATAACGAAGAGGAATAAAATCACGGAAAAGAATTGCTACTCATCTATATATGAAGTAAATTCTGATGCTTAAAACAAAGGATGCCTATAACAAAGTAAAAAATCAATCCCCTTTGACTTCGTTATAGACCAACTCCACTGTACATGTAAGTGAGACAAGATAAGAGATGCACACATCTGAAATGTAAACTGGACATGTGAGAAAGATTGTTGAGTTAAACGTGTGATAGGCAAGTGATCAAACTTTGTTTATTGTATCAAGGTTTAGATCAACTGAGCCAAATTAGGCTCAAGAAAGCTATAGTAATAGCACGTCGTGCAGCACCGTCCAATCGTCCATTGTCTGTACATCTGTCATCCGTAAACTTTTTGACTTCTTCATCAGAACTGCTGCAGGGATTTTGATGAAACTTTACAGGGTTTTAGTACTCATGGTCCCCTACAAGTGTAGCTGTTTTAGGGATGGATCCATCCAGGGGTGGAAAAGGGACGGAGTCAAATAGATCTGACTGGGTACCCTCCTGTGAGAAATTCTTTCTTAGTAGAGCAACATAGAATGAAAAACTTAATACATCTGAGTGATCTAGAGGGATGTGTGAAGAAGTGTTGTTGGATTTATGGAAATCAAATTTTTGATGTATTTTTCATGTTGTTTATTTTACTCTTGTCAGTTTTGGACATTTTCAGCTAATTTCTTTTATCTCTCTGTATGCTCAGTCAATACCCCAAATCCTTAAGTTGCTGCATGCGTTTGCATCATTGGAAGTTATTCCACCAAAATAGGTTTAAGTCAAAATAACTTACCTAATGATGATCAGGACTCAGAGAATTGCTACTTCCTTTTTGATTGCAGCTCCCTCTGTTGCTAGTCATTTGCATGATGATAAACCCAGAGAATGTCCCTACCCCGTGGACAAAACCTGTCATGAAAATGAGGTATGTTACCTCCCGGAGAATTCCAAGAAGCGATGGGGAGTCTGTGTCTGCGGTGAAGGATTTATAAAAGATGAAACGGGAGCATGTGTACCAGGAAAGATTACAGGTAAGGTCAAGGTCACTGTGAAAATAAGCCTGTTGTCCTTTTGTTATCATGGTTGTCTTGTTTGACATTCCCGTCAAGAATCGTTCACTCATATGTTGACATCTTTGGATGCAGGTGAAGGGCTTCAATGTCTGACCTTTGCTATAGTTGAGTAGTGAGGGTTCTTTAACATATCCACACCTACTATGGTGCAAGACCAATGTTTTTTCTGTCTCATCAGAAGGACAGGGACCTCCCTTATTTTCTTGGTTTTTATCTATGTCTGCTATTTTAAAAAAAATTCTAGACAAACTTTCTGTCTTTATGGTCCTATACCCTGTTTGTCTGCAAAAACTTTAACCTTGGCTGTAACTTTGGAATGAGGGGCCTCCATGGTTGAGTGGTTAGCATGTTTGACTGCGAATCGAAAGATCTGGGTTCGAGCTGCGTAGCGCCAATCCTTGGTTGGCCGTCCCTGTCTCCGGATGAGACAGTAAAAACCGAGGTCCCGTGTCACAGTAGGTGTTGGCACGTTAAAGAACCCTTCCTGCTCTATGGCCAGCAGTGCCTAGCATAGGCAAAATTTGTAGTCCTTCACCGGTACTCGGTGACGTCTCCATATGAGTGAAATATTCTTGAGTGGGACGTTAAACAACAGCACCATACCATACCATACTTTGGAATGATACATGATATGACTTTCATATGTCACATATGTTTGTCTGTCTTCTTAGTAGACGTTTGTTTTACGTGTACATCCAGACCTCGACCTTAGAATTTGACCTACCTATGAAAAACATTAACTTTGTCCAGGAGGGCCCAGTTGTTCATCAGCTGGTTAAATTTTAACCCTCGGTTAAATATAACCAAGGTTTGAATTTCAGCCTAGAATTAAACTTTGTTGGTTAAAAAAAATCATTTTTGAGGTTGAATCAAACCTTTGGTCAGACAATCTATCAAATATAGTAATTTTTTTTTAAAGTTTTGTGGCTTAGTTACTATATTTCTACAAAGCTCCGTTAAATTTAAACCTCGGTTAAATTTAACCGACAGTTGAACAACTGGGCCCAGGAAGGCAGTATCACTTTGTTTTTGAATGGTGACATCAGTGTTTTAAAAGTATTTCTTGTTGTATTCATAACAGTTATGACTCTCATTACATGACCTGATTCTGACCTTTTTCAGGTACAACACCGAATTATAAGGAATCAACATCCACAACGACAACACAGAAAAACAAGATCAAAGTCTGCGAGTATGGATTGAAAAATCAGTGCGATTTACACATGGTCTGCTTCATCCCTGCAAATTCACACAGTCGTGTGGGCGTGTGTATCTGCGAGGCCGGATTTGTGATGAATTCAGAATCGCTATGCATTCCGGAAGTTGACACGACAACCACTATTAGTACAGTGAGTGATTATTTTTTTCTGATTTCAGTAAAACTGTTCTAGGATCACTAATAGAGAAAGAGTGAGCCATTGCTCTTAATAGGAAATAGATTTTCCAAACTTTTTTCACCATGCTTTCAATATGAGAATTACAGATACCAAAATATCAACCCCTAGAGGGATTGGGTGGCAGTTTTCACATTTGGTGAATATTGCACAAACATGGACCTCTGATAACCTAGAGAGGGAACCAGGTGCAGTGGAGGAGTAAGCTTTCCCTGCTGACTAGTCACACCCATCGTGGGACTGCAATCAAATTCAGATGAAGTACAGTTGAATCTCGAAAACTTGGTGCTCATGGCCCGCTGATAAACTTCGAGTTTTCAAGTTTTCAAAAATATGATTAATCTTCAGCTGAATGCTATTCCGCCGCCCATACCCTCTTACTCACTCTCTTTCCCGGACACTGTTTTCATCACTCATTATTTGGGTAAATATTCTGTAATGATTAAACACTGTCGTCACTTCTGATTACTAAATGAACACTTGGTCTGCCGAAAATTTGCATGTCAAAAGATTGAGATGATATTTCACAGGTATTTTAAGCTTTGGATTGTGAGATTTATTCGAGACATCGAACATTTCGACTTCCACGTTCGAAAAATTGAGACTACATTTACTTAATCTATTAAGGAAAAAAATCGGGACCGTAGCTTTACTTCAAGAGATCGAGAACTTTGAGAGAACGACGTTCTACTTTTCAAGATTTGACTGTATTTGAGAAACAAATTTTGTAGTTCATATTGGAAGTGAACATGTGTTGCTTTAGCAATACTTTCAGAACGCTTGTTTCATTGTAAATATGCTTTGAATGAACCAGTGAGATTGAATATTTTAACCCTCCTGTTTTACAGAAAATTTCCAAAACTGTGCCTCCCACAAATTCAACAACTGTCTCAACACCTGCAGCAGGTAATATCAATACAAACATAGATTCACTTCTTTGTCCTTTCTATCTACCCTTCATTCTGTCTCTCTCCCTTTCTGTTCTTTTGCCTTACCGTCTCATTTCCTCTCTCTCCTTATGCTATATTTACATGTCTCTATCCTTTTTTCTATCTTTCATTATCTTTGACTCTTTATCTCTCTCTTGATCTCTCTCTCAACCTTAATCTGTCTCTATTTTGCTTTTGATATGGACTTTTTCTCTCTCATGCTATCTCTGTCTCAGTTTCTCTCTCAGTTTTATCTCTTCCTATCTCTCATCAATTCTCTCTCTCTCTCTCTCATACTTACTCAAGTCATCAAATTCTCTCTGCATGTACCTATTAATTTCAGAGTATTTCTGGGATAGTGACTTTAATTCAGACTACAGTAAGTGGGGTGGAAATGTATCTTAATCTACGGAATTTTGATTAACACATTGTATTCATTTTTGTGATTTGTATATAATCAAAGATTTTTTCCATTTAACATCCTTGAATAACAATATTTGAAGCCTTGATTTTATTTGCTCACCTGAGTAAAAGACTCAAGTGAATCTCTTGTAAAGTTATTGCACAATGGATGATGTCTGTTACAATCTGTCCATCCAGCCTTCGTCTGTCATCTGTAAACTTTTCACATTTTCCACCAACACATTTTTTAAGCCAGTTGAGGGATTTTTATGAAACATAGTAGGGTTGAAGTACTCATGCTTATTTTTTGTTTCATTTAGAAATAAGATTTTTACATTGTCAGTTTTGGACATTTTTCGGCTAATGTCTTTACTCACCCTCTTATACCCATGTTGCTCAGGTGAACAAAATCGGCCCATTTGGGCTTCTTGTTTTTAAGATGAATTATCATGATTGAACATGTATACAATTGTGTTTATGATTGCAATTGCAAGTTTGTGTGTGTTTGGAGTTTTGATGTGTGTTTTGTATAGGTTTGTGTGTGTGTGTGTTTTCTTGGTAATGAATTGACAGGTTCTTTTTGGCGGCTTCCATGGCCGAGTGGTTAGCATATTCGACTTTGAATTGAAGGTCCGGGGTTCAAATCTGTGCAGCGCCACACTGCGGTTCACCGTCCCAGTCTTTTGGATGAAACAGTAAAAACCCAGAGCCTGTGTCACAGTAGGTATTGGCATGTTAAAGAACCCTGCCTGCTCTACGGCCAGCAGTGCTGAGCACAGGCAAAATTTGTAGGCTGAATTCATTATATCAAAATGCTTTGAAATACATGTAAGATGTGGGGTCAACGTGGCTGAGTGGTTAGCGTGTTTGACTTTGAATCGAGGGGTATGGGATTCGAATTTGCACAGTGCCACGCTGCAGTTGGCTGTCCCTGTCTTTCGGATGAGACAGCAAAAACAGAGGTCCTGTGTCACAGTAGTTGTTGGCACGTAAAAGAACCCTTGTTTCTCTACGGCCATAAGTGCCAAGCATAGGCAAAATTTGTTGCCCTTCACTGGCACATGCTGACGTCTCCAAATGAGTGAAGTATGTGTGAGTGGGATTCTAAACAACAATACAACAACAACAACATATAAGAAGTATCTGTCAAAGGCAGGAGTTGTATTTTATTGTACTGAGGACTACATGTAACTGTTATATATTTGTTTTTCCTGAACAGTAAGAAAACTGACAGTATCAGCAGGGGAAAACCAGGTGATCCAGCTCCCAGTCAACGACGTAACACTGAATGTGTTTGTTGTGGAACATGAAGAAGAAGGTTTGTATAAATCCCAATCTAAAATTCGATCTTTAGTGCACATAAATCTAATGGCACCTTGTTTAGAGAGCAAAGCCCATGACCTCTATCAATAACCAAATAAAATTGCTGCCCTCAGAAATCGTCAATGTGAATATGTTAGTTTTGAGAAGTACCGAATGAGTTGAACATGTCTCTGCTTAACTCTTGTATGCCAACATGTGTCAAGGGATACAACATATGAGAAATGGGTAGCAACATATTCCAAGGTATGTCAAGCTATACAAGCATATGAGAAACAATGGAGAAACAGGTATGAACATATTCATGTTTTTTAAAATTTGTATTTACACTAGGAAAACACTAGCTGACACCCAAGGTATGACAGGTGTACTAATCAAATTTAAAGATTAAAGGCTTTACATTTTAGCGGTATGTGATGAGACTGACAAATTAAAACAGCTTTTTAGTTTAGACAGTCATGATTGATTTTCCTCATCTGTATGTTTTTTACCCACAGGTGAAACTTTCCAGTATGAGTGGACGTTAGTTGATTCTCCTGCTAACTCAGAAGGAGGCAGCATGGTTGGAAAAAATACAGATACACTGAAGCTGTCTAAGGTAGACTAGTAATCAATTATATTTTTTGGCAGAGTTACAGCCCCACTAGGGGAGTTGTGCAACTTTGCGATCCAATACAATAAATTTTTCATTTGGTCCCAGCATTATCCTTCCTATTTATTAGTATGTAAACTCTGTATAATACAGATTCTGTCTCTTCTGAAAATCGGACGTGTTTTGAGATTGTTTGCTTTACAATGAATGCATTTATCATCTGTCCAATCCGGATCAATTACTTTGACCAGTCTCGGTGAGAAAACAAAGCACTGTATAATCACTTGTTCACACCTATTTTGAGGCATGTAGGCCTATAATTTTACTGAATCATTTGTGTGCATGAGTTGTCACATGGGATATTTACCTGACGACATTAACAATATTAGTATCAGGGGTAATTAACATTCATATGGTGTAAATATTCAAGTACATGTACTCGTATGTTATGTTCAAGTAATTCAAGTTTTATTGCAAAAAAAGTACCGGGTTTTTCAAGTTTAATGATATTCAACCTAATACCAGCGAAATAAAGCGCTTTTGTGCAATCCGGATTTTGTCTGAACCGGAAAATTGATCGGTCCCATTGATGATCGGTTTAGACAGAGTCTACTGTATCGTTTTGCAAATAAATGTACAACTAGGAAATTCAAGTTCCACGAATAATTTGCATATTTACAGTAGTCATTAAAAGTAGATGAAATATGAATGGTTTATATTTCAGCTCATCGCAGGTTTATATGCATTCCAAATTGAAGTGACGGGAAAGGACAGGATGGGAGAAGCTTACGTAAATGTCACAGTTCTACCAGGTCAGTAGGTGTAGAGCTTACGTAAATGTCACAGTTTTGCCAGGTCAGTAGGTGCAGAGCTTACGTAAATGTCACAGTTCTGCCAGGTCAGTAGGTGTAGAGCTTACGTAAATGTCACAGTTCTGCCAGGTCAGTAGGTGCAGAGCTTACGTAAATGTCAGTTCTGCCAGGTCAGTAGGTGTAGAGCTTACATAAATGTCACAGTTCTGCCAGGTCAGTAGGTGCAGAACTAACGTAAATGTCACAGTTCTGCCAGGTCAGTAGGTGTAGAGCTTACATAATTGTCACAATTCTGCCAGGTCAGTAGGTGCAGAGCTTACGTAAATGTCACAGTTCTGCCAGGTCAGTAGGTGTAGAGCTAACGTAAATGTCACAGTTCTGCCAGGTTAGTAGGTGTAGAGCTTACATAAATGTCACAGTTCTGCCAGGTCAGTAGGTGCAGAGCTTACGTAAATGTCACACTTCTGCCAGGTCAGTAGGTGTAGAGCTAACGTAAATGTCACAGTTCTGCCAGGTCAGTAGGTGCAGAGCTAATGTAAATGTCACAGTTCTGCCAGGTCAGTAGGTGCAGAGCTCACAATTCTGCCAGGTCAGTAGGTGCAGAGCTCACAATTCTGCCAGGTTATTAGGTGTAGAGCTTACATGAATGTCACACTTCTGCCAGGTCAGTAGGTGTAGAGCTTACATAAATGTCACAGTTCTGCCAGGTCAGTAGGTGCAACTTGAGTATCTTCAAAATGGAACTATTTCATGTAGAACATGTTACCCCATAACGTGTGTGCAGGACTAGTGTCTTCAATGGTGAGTGAACATCTGGACCCAGTTGCACAATAGTTT
>JACSZP010015257.1:0-14341 GCA_016161895.1 Pinna nobilis | reverse complement strand
TGTCTCTGTACAAAGTGGTGATATATTCTATTTGTCTTTCCCTAGGAAATGACAGCTCGCACGCACTATGACGTCACATATAGGAATTCAATGACTGAACGCTGTACCTAGTTCCGTGTGTACATATACAATGTATTCTAGTCGTGGAAGTATGGAAGAAAAAGAATCAAACGTGGATGTGTTGAGTGGAAAAGGAATTCACAACCCTCGTGGTAAGAATCTGAAAGTCCAATCCAAGGGAAACCCTCGGATTTGACAAACATATTCTAACCACTCGGGTTGAGATTTCCCTGTCCACTCATCACACCCATGTCAGATTCTATTAGTCTTTTTGGGCATGATTTTGAGCTCAGTGTGACTTTACAAACATCTTGTTTACGTGGTAAACAACTTGATTTACAGGAAAAGGATAGATCATGACTTGGATTAAATATAGCTGATAGCCGAGAGTTTGAATTCAGCCAGCTAGAAGTCCTTGTGAAGATAAATGTATACAAATGGTGATAGCTGCGCATTAGTACTCATTTCTATACTGGAAAGTTGAGGTTGAATCTCAGCTGTGGAATACACAATATTTTAGTCCTTTGAACGGTAAAGATGTTATAGACTTATAATAGACCATTCCTGAAGAAACTACCTATAATACTGACCGCTGAGGTAAAATCCCCAAGTACAAGAGAAATATGCTATATTTCTTTAGATAACACGAGAGAAGAAAGTTTTACAATGGAAAGGGTCATAGTAGATTTAGTACAAGGCGTGTTGCTGAAGAGTACAGATGAAATAATGCTGAATAATTTAATACTTGCAGCACTGTGGATCTTTGTCATGTTTATTGCCATTGTCATTTACCAAAAGGAAAACAACCTCTTTGACTGTGCACACGATGTGTAGTCCCGGGGGAAAATTGTTCACTTAGGCATACTGCCCGCAGCCAGGTATAGTCTCCCTTAGTCAAGTATCGACGGATCAGGTGCTCTGATTAAACAGCACGTACTCAACGAATCAAAACCCAAGAAGGTAACACGTGATGTACTACGATAAAATTGGACATCTCGTTATTCATTATGTGACTGACTATGTAGTTTGTATTCTGGCTTTGGAAAAGTTTTGACCATTGGAAACTATATATGAATCCCATCCTCGATTGGAATTTATTCAATTTGTTGTAGAAGGAGAGTGATGGGTTTCGCTAGTAAGCAGGGGTTTTTCACTCATCCCGGGCTTCTTCTCTCACTTTCGTTTCGGAGTTCACTATCGTGTTTAGCTCTACTGGTCATAGACCACCGGATGTCATATTTAAAGACTAACGATAACTGTTCACTTATGGCCATGCGGAAAAGGAGAAACGTTTCTCTCTTGCAGATGGAGGGAATCAGGATACTTGGAGACGAAGAAAACAAAAGAAGACAATGAGAAATTACAAACAAAATAATCCTTTAATTCTACAGGAAATACAAAACCGGCAGTTTGTGAAGAGATCAGCTGCCATTTCAGCGAGTAGAGATATTTCTATAATTTTCTTTTACAGAGGGTAGGTTCTACTAAACTAATCATAAGAATGAATAAATGAAGACAAATTAAAGATCCTTAAAACCAACAGTAACCCCGGCAAACCGAGGTGTCATTGTGTGATTTATCTTAAGTTGGCATTGCTGAAATCTACATAAACTTATTCGAAATGATCCGCATTGGTTTCTAAATACAAATTATACTATATGAAGATCGTCTTGTTCCAAAGCATAACTTCTACGCATTTTTTTCTAAACAAGAGAACCTTTCTGCAATTGTTTATGTAAGCTATGTGGGAAGTATAAATTAGTCAGACTAAAGGAGTAAGAATTTATCTATATACAAAAATAATGCCATTGTAAAATCGGAAATGCGTATAAATACATGACTGGGAAAATCTACAAGATGAACTGGCAGTTTGAGGTAAAACGGACAACAACTTCAAAAATCTTCACAATGTTCAAACTTTAACAACTATTATATACTTTTCCATGCATTAAAAGTGATATCAGGTCAAACAACTCACTAATACTGAGGATCTTAAGCGGAAGGACAGACAAATCCATCGAAAACCAGGAAATGGCAATAAAATTGGACATAGATTTCTTTCATAATTTGAAATGGCAATATATTCAAAACCACCAATGCCGTAAGATGTACAGATCATGTTAATAAGCATATCTTCTCCAAAATATGGCATCATCTATCCAAACTTTAGAACCGTTTCAAACATCCTACAGCATGAATGTGTCCACAATATACTACAGATGCAATGAAACATGTCGCACCTGCCACTTAGTAAGAAACATGTAGTCGTAAATGACCGTCAGTTGCTTTGATTTCTTCATTTCACTCTCTTTTCCGGTCTAATCAAGTCACTACTGTTAAAGTAGAATCCGAATTCCATTCTTAAAGACAAAAGTACACTCCAAATCCCGAAAGAACTTAATCCACTCATCTCCGCAGAGATTCAACATTACATTTAAAACATTGCTAAGTTTTACATATGTGAGATTTTGATAAGTTTGCTTGTTAAGCAGTTTATAATTCACATTCCAGGAGTGAACATTTTCCATTTCTACACAATTTTGGTTGCTTTTTTGTCTATGAAGAGACACATCGTACAACAAATGGTTAAGTCCCAAGTTCGACGTAATATGGGTCAAATTGAACTCTCCGAAACTGTGAAAATGAAATCTATACTATTTACTCTATTCCAACAAGAGACTTCTTTCTGTAACAGCTTTCTGATTCCAGAGTTACCATTACGGTAGCTCTATTCTCCATGGGCTGCTGTCAATCTTTTGACAGTGATCTCTTCATTATACCGATCCCGTGACAGTGCACCCAAGGTCTCATTTTAATCACGAAAGTATTGATAGGGAAAAATAAAACACCATGAAATACTTTAAATACATATTACAACTACATCTTTTGCACACTCAGGTACTTTTTTCTTTGCCAACATTACGATATTGATTTTGTCAATACCTTACAAATATTAGCATAGGAAAAACCCCTCTAAATTCATATAAATAATAATATTTCGTATATAAACATCTGATCTGCCATATCACACTCTCACTGATGGAAAATTGCATAAAATTCAACAAACTGGAATCTAAATATACCACACACATAAATCAAACCACATGGTCGGTAAATAAGTCGGTGAAACGTCGGGCTCGGGATACATACAAACATGTCAATCACTCAAAACGAATTAAAACGGAAGTTCGTCGTATCATGTTCCTTTCTTATATTACTTGGTACCAAAAAGTTCTGCGGGCCTAAGTTGTTGTTCCAATAACGAATCGTCCCTTTCATAATAATGAATGTTAATCGTTGTGTTTTTTCACGAAATTGTGAGGTATCACATGAATAAGGAATACAAGTTCTCAAATTGCAAACAGTTTAACTAGGGATAGTTTAACATACACACACACACATCCTCCAATGTAAAAGCTCTTGTAAATGAACATGGCGGATGAGTCCAGTCGGTGAGTGAATAGGCGGAGGAAAACGGCAGCACACTCGACATTGGTTAAAGTTCATTCAACCCGCTGAGCACTTTGTGTCTAAGACATGTTCCTTTTATCTATATTTCTTGTACGGGTCGAGTTCCATATGTTGGACTGTAAATACGGGTTAAAAATGCATTAAGATTTCTCTAAGCTCACGAAACGCTCACAAACATTTCACATAAAGTTTCCGCTACTACTGTTAAGTCTACCGAAGCGTCACTGCATCTGAGCCTACGCCTGTAGACTATACTTGCTAGACACACGTGCTACTAGTTCCAAATTCTCGTTTTCATGCATCGATAAATGAATGTATACATGTACACGTAAATAACTATATGTATATATATATATATATATATAAGCGTGTATATACTTCTCGCTGTCGTGACACAGTGGAGATATACACAGAACCATGACAAGCACCTAAATAAACAAATATATCTCTACAGGTACAAAAGCAATCGTAATGATAAATACAAAATCAATTTGCATATGCAAAGCTATCTAAACAATCAATAACTGTGCTTTTACAATATTAGCTGTGCCTAAACTCAACCGAAATTTAAAAGCTAACAAAAAGTTTAGCAAGTGTGAATCCGCCATGTTTTTTGACAATTTTCATTTTAAGGACGTTTAGTCTGCTATCCTGCCCCCGTTCCGACGTCTTCACTTCCGTCTAAAATGGGCAGGTAACCAGACTATATTTGATTTACGGATACGGACGGAAGAGCACGTGCTTTACACTGCCCGCTACATTTTGTCCAATTTAGTTCTTTTATGACGACGAGTCTCTGTTGCTTGATGTCGCTGAACATATTCAGAAGAAGTTTGGGTAGTCTGAAAATATTAAAATAAAAATGACAGACCACTGCAGACCACCAGTTATTCCACTCTTCCAAGGTGAATCTGCAGGTGTTAAAACAACTTTTTATTTTCTCTTCCATTGTAGTGATAATTCTTTTAAAGAGGACACATGAAATTTAACACAGATAAGTATTTGAAAACTTTTTAAAAATTTTAAAACTAAATAACTTCCATAAATGAAAATGAATGAAAATGAAATCATTTACTGTAACGAGTTCTAAATGAGACGGTTTAAAAGTTTTATAAGACAACTATCTTAGTAGTAAACACTGATAAGCAACAGTAAGTAAATATTACAAAAAAGATTAAAGTTGGCATTTGTTTCTTTTCTTGTTGCAAGTTTATGAGTCACTGAATGACGAACCGAACATTTGACGGTTATGTAAGGGCGATGGAATTCACATCAATAAAGGATAAAAGTTTAATATTGGATAGAAGATATTACGGGGGGTACAAGGTTCTGGTCTGGTATAAATCGGGAGCGAATAAGCGGTAGTGTTTAAGTCAGTCCAACGAGTAAGTTGCAAGTTTACAGAAAGCATTACAACATCAGGGGCTTGCTAATTATCATAGCAGGGTGGTCAACGATGTTCAAAATCTGTCGTTTGTTTACTGGCGTTGAACATTAGCGGGTACATAGACACTCCATGCATATGTATAAATACTACTTTTAAGCTACTACTAGGCTACATTGCATTAAGTACGGTTACATGAAACTTCAACAGCACAAGATCAATTAACACTCTTGTTAAAAGCTGTGTGAAGAAAATTTCTCTATAAAGATCTCTATCAAAAGTTTGAATTTTCTATACACAATTTTCCAACAAAATAGAAGGTAAAAGGAACTATGTCGTAAAATGCTGTTTTCAACAGAGCGAAATGTTCTGGTTTTTTTTCAAATGTTTTCTGAAGAAAATAAAATACTTTACATGCTCCGTGTAACTGAGTACTTTTAAAAATGTTTGTGCTGGAAGCTTTACTACATAATTAAGACAAGTTTGTTAATAACATACATCTAGTACAACGAATATCTTTTAACATCACAGTGTAAGATAAAGTCAATGCAGAATTTAGGATCGAAATATTGTCATGGTGGATAAATCATAATTTGAAAACTCGTGCTCGATTCTGTTTCAAGAAAGAAGGAAAATACACTGTGATGTTAAATGACTTACAAATATTACTGAAAATATCTGGTTTTAATCATGCAGTGATACAGCAACAAATGGTCTCCAGTTCTTACAAAATACACCAATAATTCAATAGAAAAAAATCTTAATTCTAGATATCTGTTGATTGAAAAGTAACTGATATAATGTGACCAAATCTCGCTGATTGTTCAGTCCTCTAGCCAAAGGAATCCTGTCAACACTCATAACCAAGGGGAATTAACCCTGTCGACTTTCCTACTCAAAGGTAGGTAACCCTCCTTATGAATCCTATGGGATTTTTTTCTTCTTTAGAAAGCTAGAAGAGCAAGTTCATCGAGTCACTCTTAATCATTTAGTTGTGTATGTTTCGACTCTATTCAAAGTTAATTTCTGATTTTCAAAGAAAACGTTCTCCGTGTTTTAATTCAACAAATGATTTATTTTTCGAACATCTTTTCAAAAAAGTTCCATCATCAGAAACACTTACACCCTGAAGCTATTAAATATTTTTTAATCAATGTACCTTCCGTAATGATAAAAAAAACTACTAATACACAAGAGCTGCATTATTTGGTTGAGGTTATACAAAGCTAAGATCCAATTATTTAGTTTCGTATGAATGCTGTTGCTGCATATATTTTAAAACATGTGAAAATTATACAGATTCTGTTCTGGTTTTGTAATATCAAACTATTTGTGAATGTGCTAGTCAGGTTTTACTTGAACAAAACATAATCTCGGGTAAAATCCACCTCTAACAGGATTAGTTATATTAGCTACTTGATGTCACCATCCACTTAATATGTGCTCCTTTGCCACTATTTCATTCCTGGTTGCTCCAATAGAAGTTTTTACATTTCCAAATCACGTGATCATATATGAACTACAGTGATGTAAATCTACAACAACAACAAAATGTAGGGAGATACGAACCATTGGTGACGTCAGAACATTCCGGATGCTTTAGCTGTGTCGCATGTACAGAATAAAATAAGTTCAAACGTACAATCGGTGTGGGAAAAATAAACATAAAAAAATCATCTCCAGGGAAAAATAACTAAAAACAGGGAAGGCACAATCAATGATTAATCAATTAGCTACCAATGGTGACTTTTAGAAATTAGTATGCGGTTACAACCATTAGATCGGTTCTAGTGCTAAATCTTATTTTAGGATATTCATAAAAATGTGATTCCTGAAACAAAAATCATCGTTTTAACACTGAAATAAAACCATGGTTAAAAATATATAAAGTACGAAAAGGTTTTGTCCCCTTGTGGAAAGATAGAGAACATATAAGACGCTATAAATAGGAATACATTGTCCCATTATTGTCCTATGATAATTACGTTCAAACAAACACATAAGAGAACACTTGAGCAGACAAGGTGAAAAGAAAAATCTGTGAATTAAAATGTCTAGTACTCGACATGGTATACATGTATACCTGAATAAGTCGTCATCAATATATACAATTAAGGAGAACGAAACTAGGAATTGGTGTTTCATTTTAAAACAGTAAGTTTCCTCTGTATTTGAAGATTAAACTACTTTTCATTACAAACCCGATATGCCAAGGACACAAGCAATATATGCATTTTAAAAAAGGGTCATGTTCTACATTTCACTCGGTGTCTCCTCTGACATTATGCATAGTTATATGTAGACAAAACTGCTTCTAATTGTTCGAATTGAAAAACTTACAAGCAGATGGATAACCTAACTAAATCGTAAAGCAATGTTCAATTTCCAGTTTCAATCCACTCATCCCATTTATTCTATACTTACCCCTGCTAATGTTGATGTCAGTTATAATAATCAATATCTACTTCCACTTTCTCTCACAGGTAATATAGCGGATGTAAATGGGTAAGATGGGAAAAATGAAACATGCATGGCTTAATAAAGAAAGTTCCCATCCTGTATATAAATTGCAAGTAAAGCTAAGGAATTATCAGAAAACTCTCACTACAGAAAGCAAAATGAAAGGCAGGGAAATAAAATAAATGGGAAGTCTCTACATTCCGTACGGCTGTATTCCAAACACAATTTACTCCAGATATAAAACCACAACACAGGGCGATGTACAGTAAAATCGTTACCCTAATAATTAAACCCCATCGATAAGTGCCTAATTCTTTGTGAACTCATTCACCCCTATATGTTCATTTGGATTTGCCTAAATCATTGATTTCAAGACGAGTCTATTTTTTCAGGGGTTAATGAGTTCAGTTTCCAGAATTTACGATACCCATCAGTTATTCAATCGCAGGAACACTCAGTTATCCTTGTAGTATATGCCGCTGAGATGATAATGTGTGATTGTCGAACTTGAGAAAAGAATTCAAGCAATTCAAAGCTGCTTTTGAAAATCTGCACATCATGCATGCAGCAGACGTCATTCTTAGTGGCGGAAATAAAAACCAAAATCACGTCAACGCCATTCCTGTTATTCAACAACGTGTGATTTTCTGGTGATAAAGGAAGCAAAACACACCATGCTATTTTATTTATTTTAATAAAAGTAGTATTTACATCAATTTTACGAATTGCAAGACATGACATTTCTATAAATAGATTGACGTTCACTCTTTACATCTTAATCAGTTTTTAACATTGATACAGTGGAATGGATGCCCCTTTTGAACAAGAGTCAAGTTTCAACAAGGAGTCTTATATAATCATTTTACGCTTACAATTACTGGCATGTGTTGAAATTTCCTTTATTATCTTTTTACATGTCATAAATTCAAAATGTTATTTGTATACATGAGTTCAGATGTTGATAGTTAACAAAATTAGCTATATCTACTGAAACAATCTGAATCAACTATATAAAACCTAAAGTTTCAAATATATATATTATGGAGATGGAATGATTTGTTGAATATATGACTTTATTGCATCTGAATGGATTCTATGATGATACTGCCTACACTTTCTAATGAGAGAAGTATACCTAATTACCAGCTGGTAATTTTCTATCATCTTTTGGAGGAAGTCAATGTTAATGTGGATGAGGTTGCAAGCTACAAAGTTAGTAAGAATACACAGAAAACCAGGCCAAAGTGATGCTAAGAGACAGAAAAGCATGGGTTGGCAAAAATTGCCAAATCTTAGATTTTCTTAAGAACGGACAGACTCTTTAATATTGCCAATTCTCCTGTGCTTATCTGGATTATCTCCCCTCTATATCCCTCTACTAGAATCCTTGTTTTTCCTTCCACAGAAAGGTACAAGTGAAGTGCATATAACAGGATCTATTAACTTCATAAGCATGTGAAGTTAGCAATTATTCTATAGATGATCTATAGTATAAATGTATATATATACGTATAATATATGTTTATAGATTTGCACTCTAGCTCATTTATAGAAAATGATTTACTGAACTGTTAAAATATGATGAAGGAACAGTTCTAGTGTCATGCAAGTATCTAAGAGTATATAGTGTCTCTCATCAAGGGAGATAACCGTACCTAGTCTCTTTTAACACCACGGAATTCTTCGACTGCAAAATTCAGTACTTTGTGATAATTTGTAGATGACATTCTCGTAACTCTAGAATTAACTTCTCAGCATTATGGCGTAAAATTTGCCACTCACATACACAACAATATTCAACATTAGTTGAGTGCAGATTTGGTCATGCCAGTATTATCAAATGAATTGTGCCATTCTCCTAGTAAATCAATACAAACAATAAATTGAGAGCTAAAGCTCATTCATACATGGGTACTCCGATGGGAATAAAGAGTGTCCCAATATCAACCTAAGCATGGCCCGAAGACTGATGACCCTTAAAAAACAGAAATTCTTACTTTGTTGGTAACATTTATCATCAGAATAGCTGAACAATGCTTCATGATGAAAGGACTCACACTGATCGGAGGTCCACATAAGTTAAAAATATTCTGGTCAAATGCCATGAATTAGGACTTCTGTTCTTGGTTATTTATAGTGCAAAAATGTAAAGAAAATGCTTATATCTTGAAAAGTTTAATTATAGATTCTGTTATGCCAAAATGTCCATTTTAAAAGTGGAGGACATAAAGATTTGAATGCCATTGCCTGTAACGTATTGATAGAAAGGAGATCACAGGTGTTGTACAATTTCTATAACACTTGATTTATCTCCCCTTACAAGTATTCCCACCATCCTGAGTGTACAATTAGCCGTAGAAATCTTGAATCACATTTAATTACAAATTATATACAATGGACATACAGAGTGGCAACTTTTACAATACATAATACACACATAGAAGAGATCATCCAGACTCCAAACACAAAAAAAAAGCAGGCAGTGTCTCTGAATGTTAACATGGAAGTATAACCACATTGTAAGGTTTTGGGTGGGGACAGAAATTCATAACTTCTAAGGATGCAAAAAGTCACATTAATCAAATGTAAGGAAAGAGTAACACTTTTTGGTATTGAGGATGATTTCTTCAGTGTGCAGGTAAAAAACAATGAACGAAGAGTTGTTGAACACCTCTTTTTTCCTGTCCATTTCACTTTGTAGACAAAAAGTGATATGAAATATTATCAGCAAGATGAACCAGCTAAAGCTTGGCATAACCCTTTCAACACAACAGACCAAAATAGACTGGTCTATAGAATAGAAAGGAGCATACTATTCTGATACTTGGGATTGAAAAGGTTAAATTAGCTTTTGTTGATATCTTGTATTTTATTCTCTGAATATTATTTCCATGTGTACTCCAACTCTTCTAAATTTACATAGAATATAAAAGGAGAAAACATGACACTGAACTATTTAGAAAGGTCATCAAAGTACATAACAATTAAATCCTATGAATGCAGGAAAACTACAAAACCAAGCTTAGGCTAAACAAAGATATCTACATGAACACCATTCAAATACAGGGTTAAGATAGCAATGCTAAACCACCAGAAAAAATCAATGTCTGCGGTAATCTAACCAAAATTTGATTTTTCCATGCTCTCTTTTTAACTGAAACGTCGCTTTGAAAGAGTCTAATACAACTTGTTTGAGCAGGTGACCTTATGATCCAATGTAATCAGAGCATGACCTTAACCCATTAATCCCTTAAGATGCATTTGGACTTGCCTAAATCATTGATTTACGGAAGAATCTATTGTTTTTCAGGTGTTAATGAGTTAAATGAGTTGCATTAGATCCTTTCACCATGACATATCAGATAAACGGGAACACGAGAGGTCAGATTCTAATTAGACTGTATCTACAAGTACAACATGCACTAGTAGTACCACCCATTCTATCATTGGAAGCTTACACATCAAACAAAATGTCCCATGAAAAAATAAACACATGCGACTACTATCTAATCTCATTTTCAACAATCAATGAAGGCATTTATTTCTAGTCTGAAGTGCCTACCAAATAAAAACCAGATAGGTTTGTGGAGCTATATGTGGGATATTCGGAACTCTTAAGTCCACTGGAATATTACAAGTTGGGAATAAGACCAGTCGCAGTATGAAGAACAATTGTGAATTCCAAATGTGATGAGATCAGGTGTATGGAAGGTGTGGGTGTCCTATTGTGGTATGATGTATCCATTACAAACGTCATACCAAGAAATGAGATCAGACTAAGTGTCTAGTAGAACTGAGTATCTCCTATTAGTGTGATATGTCCATGGCAAATGTCTTATCATTGGGGCACCTAGCTGACAACAATCACAGAAGTTACTTTTATAAATCAATCTTAAACAAATCAGGAATCTTCAAATTTCATTATTGTAGAATATTGAATAAGTATCTGAGGAACATTCCACTTATACAGAAGGGTAGATCAGGCAGGATGACACAGCTGAAGGTGATAGACGAGCCACTGAGGCTAAATATTGTTCTTCTGTTCTGGTTTGAAAAAGTGCACATCAGATACTGAAGAACTGGTACTACCTCATACAAATGGCTACCAAGTCAAAGAACTCTCTTTTTTAGTCTTTCATATTTCTGGGCAAAAAACTTGACCTTATGACAATCACAAAAAATATGTTAACACTATAAAACATGCAGGCATAACTGATGCCTTGGAGATGAAAACCCCGACTCTCTTTAAAAAAAACCAAGAATTACAAACAAAGCCTAGGTCAAAGTATCAACTGATTATCTAAACAGCCAATAAAAATGATGATCCACTACTTTTTATGTCCCACAGAATGATGAGTGAAAGTTGATGATGAGGTTTTAATAAATGTACAAGAAATCCATACAAAAAAGACTAGTTAAATTCTTATGAATATGTGAAAATCCCTGACTGATACTAGGCCAGTGTGTATGAAAATATGGAAGAATGGTTCTTTCCAAGTACCCACTCCCTAAAGATTTTAAGCAACCACCATCAACAGTGCAGGCTGAGAGGGGTGGGGCTAGGAAGAGGGTGAGATCTAATGGCTCCATTACCCAGAGACTCTAAGCTTGGTTTTATGAGTGATCCAGTCCTCACATGTGTACAGTGGGGCTAGGAAGAGGGTGAGGTCTAATGGCTCCATTACCCAGTGGCTCTAAGCTTGGTTTTATGAGTGATCCAGTCCTCACATGTGTACAGTCTCACATATGTCCTTCTCTTCTCTTCCACTCGCACACTACACAGACACATTATCGCATTACAAAACTAACACACACAGTTCGTAATGTCAAACTCACTCTACTGGGTCCACACACAGAGAGAAAAAAGGAACATCCACAGTAAGCATTTATCAACCTGCTGACAGACTGCTCTGTGTTCACATTAAAAATATTGAATCAGATGAGATATATACACATACTTAAATAAATTATGTCAGAGTGTATGCCAAAGAATTACTATCAGTCAGCTATGCAAAGGGAGATAACTTCTGACTATGAAAAGAATAATTTTGTATCTACACACAGGAACATCATCTGCTGATCTCTACTTCGTTACAGGACAACACAGCACAATGTTGTTATGATTAATAATAACCAAATGGAGGACAAAAGAAACAAAAATGAACTGTTTGACACATTTAGTTAAGGAATGAATCAGGCTATAGCAAGAACTCATGGAGAGGTAATTTATAAACGCTTAACAGTCAAACATCATCAAAAGGGGCATAAGTAGACTAATCCAATGTAAACGGCCCACACTAGAATCATCCAAGAAAACTCAAGAAGAATTGAAGAAGCACTTTTACCGTCAGTGAATTTGCGTGCTATAAACTTCAGCGTTTCGTCCAGTATTATGACTGGGATGGATATCTTCAGCACGGCCACCCACTCAGCAAAGTTAAGTGGTGTAATCTGGAAAATCGTCTGCAAAATACAAAAAGAAATTACATGACTACAGTGAAAGTGTGGCAAACTATGGCTTTTTAACTCTAAATATCAACTGCTGATCATGTATACCAATTTTTAAAGAAATTTGATCATTCAAATGAGGATCTTAAAAGACATACCAAATATCATCTCTATTTGGTGCCCCTAAAAATCAAATCCTTATCAGAGTGCAAGCTACATGCCGATTAACATTGTTTGCTTGAAAACATACCAGAAGTTCTTGAGAAGAATTCAGAAATGTCTAATAAAAGTTAACACGGGAAAACACACAAAACACAATCCCAACAGGGAATACAAGGTCTTTCCTTTTTCTTTTACCTGAGATTAACAGGTATGCTGTAATTATCTGCGCCATGACTATTCAGTCTTAATCATATTCATCATGAGTAATTTTCTTCCCTCATCTCCCCCCTCCTCTTTGTATGAATCATATTTTATCCAAATCAAAGCTAACATTACTCACAAGGGACTAAGGGGAACATACATGCACATTCTGAGCAGTGTGTTTAACATCACATAAGAAATAGTGAAAGTAGTGCTTAAATGTAAATCTTTGTGTTTACTTATCAACACTTTTAATGTACATGCAATATTCCTGACAACAGATTTAGACGTGAAATGTTTGGATTTCTTCATGTTAATTGTTCTTAAAGTTACTAATATGCATCAACCAAACATCCTGTGATCAAATATAGCCTTCTATATTTAATCTGTGTATCCAATGTTCATTCATGTAGATCACTTTTTAGATCACTGTTGAAATGTAATATGAACACTTAGTATAATTCATGACATATTTATGGCAATGTCATAAGGTGAACATTTTGTCCTTCAAAACAATGTTGCATCATTTCTTATGAAATAATGAGAGAGAAAGATAATTTAATCAATGACATCAGGTCAACCATTTGCATGAGATGAATATGTAAATATACAAGTTACAGTCAAATTAACTCTACATGATGATAATTCATGCACAGGCATTTAGTGTTGAATCTAGAGCAACATAGCATGGCGCTGCACCATGCCCTTTTTCTGAAACACCATGCCCTTTTTTGTCAGTGCCATGCCCTTTTCTATACCAAAAATATGTCCTTTAGGACTTATAGACTGAACAAGATTAATCTTTCTGCTTTGTAAGCATTAGGTGTTCTATTATTAATGAAAGGTATTTTAAACAAGTTATTGCTCAGGTGCCCTTAAGACCAATTTTCACGTGTTAAAAGTGCCCTTTTGCATATGAAATTGTGTGCCCTTTTCTGTTCCTAGATTCAACACTAGGCATATATGTATGCTGCAAAGCCTCTACTGGTGACTTGACCTCCAGTTGGGAGGGCAACAATGACAAATGGATACTACACTCTCTGTATGTTTAAATCAGAATCTAATGACCTGCACTTAACTCTTCCAATGTTGATCCTTGTTAACAAAATGATTGCTATGTCAATGACTTGGGTTTCTTACAACAAGGAATCAAAC